>LPNX010408175.1:147353-321251 GCA_001517045.1 Pseudotsuga menziesii | reverse complement strand
AAGTACTTCCAAAGGTCTTTTTGAAGTCCGAACAAGTTAGCCCTATCCGGTTCACCGGGCTCACTTGATAAAAACCACTAAGTACAACTTAGGTGGTAACAGGAACCATATTAATACAAAAACCAAAAGCCACCATGCCCTATCCCAGGAAGCACCACCTCTCCCCAAGAAAATCCTATGATGTCTATCGGCCATACGATGAGCTCCTGCCCTCACACATCAGGGGGCAATTTGTTAACCCAAACAATACCTCACTAAGATCTACATGACCTACACCACCCAAGGACATCCATGAACGACCCTCATTTGACCCCCACACCCTCAAAAAGGAATAAAAATATAAAAAAGGGCTTAAAAACCCCTAAAAAGAGCCAAACTAGCTCCCATAGGGGCTAAAACCTCCCAAAAGGGGCTAAAACCCAACAAAGGAGCTTAAAACCTCCAAAGGAGCTAAGGATTGGGTGAAAGGGGATAAAATCCCAAAAAAAGGGGCTAAATCCCCAACCAAGGGCTTAAAACCCTAAAAATCCCAAGAAAAAAGTATAAATAGAGGGGTGGGAGTCTCTCTCAAATCACTTCTCATCTCCCTATCATTATGTTCCCCATGCGAGTGCCTTGAGACCCTTCTCCTCTCAAGTCATTCACCCTCCCTCTCCTCCATTCCTCCATTGAGCCGTAGCTCCCCATCCATTGAGAGGTGCTCTCCCAAGCTAGGGCATGGTGGCCCATTCCAACCAGAGGAGGTATACTTGTCTTTTGATTTAGTTATATTGTTGTTTTTTCTAACATTATTTTTGTTCACAAGTTTATTGCTTAATGTTTTGATTGTAGGTTGTTGCATATTTTCCTTGCAGCTAATTCTTGGTTCTCTAACATTTTGATGCAGGGTTGTGGAGCTTAGCCCTAACCTTGTTTGCAGGGGTTCTGTTCTATTTCCTTTCTGTTCCTTCATTCTCACAGGAACCCTACCCTTCTGTGCTATAGATGGAAGGGAGTCGTTCCTACCTATAGCAAGGGTGAAAGCCCTACTACAAGAGGAAGTTAGGTACCTTTAGAGTAGGGTAAAAATTTTGTTCTAGGAGATGAAAAGGTCATTTTGGTAAAGGTGAATCCTTGCCCTTGTTGAAATTGACAAGTTCAATTGCCATAGTGTAATTATTATGTACACTTTAGAGATTGACATTAGAAAATGTCATGGATATGTTCTAGAAACAAGGGTCACTAGGATTAGTTGATGTATATGGTTGGTTAAGGTGAGGAATCCTCAATTGTGTTTTTACTAACCCTTGTAGAGGAAAATGTTTTTTTAGTACCATAGGCTGTGTCATAGGAGAGTGAACTGGTTGAGTATGGGTTGATCTTGAGGGGTGTTAGTAGCCTCAATTTTATTGGCCTCAGTTCATAACTAACAATATTACACAAGGTGTGGGAAATTGTTGATTTAATTACCATATACTCCACAAAATGAGCATAGATGATTAATCTACATATAGGGATTTTTATCCTATTTGGTGGATTTATTGGGATCTTAATTTCAAAGTTAGGATTCCTTAGAGTGTTAGTAGGAGGGTTAGGGTGTTGTTACCCACCTTCCTTGTCATGTCCCCTCCCATCAGTATGACCCATGAAGGGGGACATGAATGATATGTGTCATGATAAATTTCGCCCCATGACCATATTACAGAATTCACAACTATTTAAATGCGTGCAATGCATAATTAAAATACACAACATAATTAAACTCTATCAACACATGTACACCATGAGAACATCAACATTTATATCAAAGGAATAATAATAATACAATCACACACAAACTCAATCTTATTCTCATGCTATGCACATGCCTCCTACTGAATAATTCAAGATTTCCATTTTATTCAAATTGCCATGAATAAATAGAGATTCATAACATAGAAATTGGGCATAATTAAAAACACAATAAGCACTTATATTTTAATTGAAGATGTCTAAGTGAATGGATATGGAAGAGAAATGTTCCACCCAACTATAGGTCTTTGTCCAACCTATATTCTTTCAACAAAGTGACCACCATTGAGCTGGGCTCAGCTGGGCTACGTATCCACTAAGGAGGAACTACTCAAGTTAACTCACATCCATAAAGAAAAATACTGATTCTAATCCAACACATAGTTGGGTTTGTCGAACAAGTAGAAAGGTAGGTAAGGATATAGATAAGAAAGTGAGATCAATCACAGAGATACAATAATATCAATTTGGCTTCAGACAACCTTGACACCCACAATACCTACCACACCCAACACAAGGAAGGTACCCTTCTTTGCTATACAATCACTCATGAACACCTTCCCTCTAGTGCTATTCAGGGTGGGCATAGAAAGGTCCAAGTTTCCAAAAATTATATATTATTTCCTTCACTAGGATTATCGAGCGATTCCAACCTCTAAACTCTCTGTCACTACAATTCACTCTTGGATATTTTCCCAATTCTGACCACATGACTGTGAATCATGGAATTCAACTTGCAGGATTATAAATATGGGTCTTCCTATGGATTTTTGGGCCTTTTACACTCTCAAATTCACACCATGGTTTATATCTATGGATTCCCCATTGGATTTCACTACCCACATGAAAATTTGGGTGGTTTTGGCACTTCAAAATGCGGCTTCTTTACAAGTTACGATTTCTGCAATTTTCATTGTTTGAAATAAATATCATGCTCATAATTTGTCTCTAGTTGTTCCATAATGGATTTTGGATTATGAAAAATGAATTCCCATGAGGAAAAATTAATTGTGAGTCAAGTAAACCATGCCCTACGTAGTTATATGAATTTTTGAGTTTGGTCCATGATCCATTAATTCATGAGTCGATTTCTCAGCTACCATATTACAACATAAATAAATGTAAGCGAGGGAAGTCAAGATGGGTTCTCAAGTTGAAACTTGGAAACATAGGGTTCAATACCCCAAAACCTTCACCTCTCCCTAGTGGATACACATGACCTCCTCATTTAGTTTCTTCCATAGACAACTCTTGGTATTTTATTCCTATTAAAGATATCTACATTTTTTTACAATTTTCCGTGGATTACTAGCACATGGCTAACATTATATTAAATACGTGTCTTTGAAACCTGATAATTCACTAGTGGGGTATTGGCCTTGAGCTCCAAGATAGGAATCATACATCACATATAACATTCGCACATAAATCCAATGCATCCCAACGATCAAAATGGGGGTGTTACATTCCCCTCCCCCTTAGAAAAACACCATCTTTTGTGTTCTCAAATCTTGAAAAAATGGGTATGCCTTTTTCATGGCATCCTCTAACTCCCATGTAGTCTCATCCAGACCAAGGTTCTTTCATTGCAACTTTACTTGTCTAATGGTTAGTTCCAGATAAATGTCACCTTCTTGTCAAGGATGCACATAGGTTCCACTTGGAACTATCCCTTAGGTTCCACCTATACCACATTCCAATCAGTTATGTGATTAGGGTCATGTACATATTTCTGAAGCAAAGAAAGATGAAAAACATTATGAGCTGTCATGCTAGCAGGAAATGAAATCCTATATGCAATTGGTCCTATCTTATCAAGGACTTTGAATGACCCACAATATATTGGTTCTATCTTAGCACAAATTCCCAACTTTAAGGAACTTTTCCTTAACTTTACTCTTAAATAAACATGATATCCTGTTGGTTATGGATCCTGATCTTCCTAATTCATATATGCTATTGTTTTGCCATGTTTATACCATGCTTTAATACACTCATCCTAGCATGAGGGTTCCGGGGCACATCGTCCCCCCGCGAGGGGGGGGGGGGGGGGCCCCCCCGGGGGGGGGGGGGGGGGGGGGGACCCCAATGGGGGTTCAGGGGTAGCACCCCCAAGAAAGGGGTTTGGGGGAGAACGCCCCAAAATAAATTTTTTGGGATGTTTGTTGGAAAACAGTTTATGGGCCCATGATCCTGGGTGACCTGTGGTATTTTCCCATGGTAATTCCCCTATAAAAGGAAAAAATTGTAATACAACTGTGTATTGTATTGTACCATTGTAAAAATGATCTATGTGATTGTGTAAGAGAGACTCTGAGAGAGTGAATATGAAGTGCAACAGGTTCACTGCATGTTGTTTCCCTTCATTTTACTGGATGGTGTTAGCACTTGTGCTAAATTTTGAATATTTTTAGATATGTGTTAGCACTATTTTTGGGATAAGCAGTTGGAAAGGGATTAGGTCAGTGAAAGGAGGAATACGGTCTGTAAATTTTTTCATCATAGGACATTGAAGGATGTTAATGAGGTTCTGCAGGTATTTTGAAAGGTCATTCCTAAGTTGGAAATGCAAAGTAATTAGGGAATTTTATAGATTTGAACCTTCCAAATGCATGTAAGTGAAAAAATTCGTTCTAGGTTATATAGTGTCAAGAATAAAGGGTTTAAATGCATAAGCGAAGAAGATCAATGGATGTTACATGTTTCACCAAGATAAGATGTACAAGCTTGAAGAATTTTGGTAAGGGCATAGATAGGTTAACTTGCAGGAGAAATTAGCCATTAGATGGATAGATAAAGATAGATCTACGGTCCTAAAAAAATTCCACTGTTCTAACATGCAAGGAGGGATAAATTTCTCAAAATTGCGAAATAGTTGGGATCCCACACATGCCAATAGTGTTTATTTAGGAAGGAATAAGATCCATAGTGTGTTGAAAATCAGACCTCTGTTCACTTACAGATTTTGTCAAACACTTCATAAACCATCAATATCAGGCCTCAACAGTAAACCACAATCAAGCACATTAATTAACCATTCAATGGAACTATCCTGTAGGCTGATATACTGTTTATAAAGCACATTTAGCAGCGAAAAAACATAAATAGCAGCAGACTGTAACACATTTAAAGACACAGTATTTTTGGTCAAATTAGACCATGGAAAAACCCCACACTTTGGGGGAAACCAGCAAGAGAGTAATTTTATTGTGGAGCTTCAGAAGGAAGTTTTACATGAAAATGTACAGCACTAAATATTCAGCATTAATTTCAGAGTACTTATCTCACAAGTACCACAGTCCAACAGCTCAAAAACAACACCAAACTTTGGAACCAGTTCCCACTACACTGTACGACCCTCTCTCTGTCTTTATCTCAGCAATGTACCATGATTTTTGTGCACCCACTGCTTTAGCACTACTGCTGTACTGTATAGGTACACTGTACGGCCTCTCTCAGCAGCTAACTACTCCAGTTTCAGCAACAAAAACTCTTCCTCGGTATCTATTCCAACATATGATAGTACGGACACCATTCTAAAGCAGTACGGCCACCTTCAACAACAGCTGTACGACCAGTATTAATGTCTGATTTTTCTTGGGAAGCATGCTCACTTTCTACCTTCAAAAGTGTGCCCCTTTCAATGCTGTACAAACTGCATTTAACTCAGCAGTCATTCTGGAAGTGTGTGCCCCTCTTATCATCTGGAAAAGCGCCCTTCTTGTCTTCTATCTCAGCTCCACTGCTCCAAAATACCTCTCTTGAAATTTGTGCCCACAAGGAAATAGCTCTCTCCTCTTGAAAATTGAGCCTCTTCCTTTTCTCACCAAAACTTTCTTTTGGATATGTGCCAAAATGAAGTCTCAGCACTTTTATTTACCCTATTAGGGTTATTCTCATGACTTTTCACCTTCAACGGTTGAGATTAGATCTTTGGCCAAGAGATCTATGGCTGGGATCTAATCTTTCACTCACTTAAATCTCCTAAGTGAACTTTACACCAAATTTTTTTCTTTTTGAAAAGTCACATCACCCTAAATATTTAAAAGTACACTTTATGACTTAAAGTCACTTTAAAAACATAATAAAGTGAAACTCACTTTTAAATCATAAAGTCACATAAAAAAGGTACTTTAATAAAAAATACATTATTAAAGTCACTTTTCAAATATAAATGAGACTCCATAGTTAATGACCCCTGCACCTAGGCACTTGATGCAGGAGTTCCACCGAGCTATTAAAAACTAACACTCCCTCTTAGCGAGGGAGGTACTACTGTCATCAGCTCCACCTGGATCTCTCCCTCCAACAACTGAAGCTCCCTCTAAATCTTAATGCCTATCAGATCTCTGCACTGGATCAACTGCTGAAGGTCTCCGTCTGACAACTCTGAACTGAGAGTTATCCTCACACTCCTGCTCATCCTGAAGAACCATCTCATACCAACTCTGTTTCCTCACAGAGTTGGATGAATCCTCCATACTGACAGCCACTGCTGCTGCCACTGAGTCTGATCTCTCACCAGGCTCACCATCCACTGGATGACCCAAAACTCAGTACATCCGGCCATCACGGATGCCAAGCAGACTCGCTGCACCCAGGCCCCCACTCACTGGATATATATAAACATGCCCACTCACATGAAGAACCACATATCCGTCATCCTCCAAAGCTGAAACTGAGACCAAGTTACTCTTCAGCTCTGGAACAAACAACACATCGCCAACCTCTAGATAACCACCAGACTCGAGTTGGAATAGGACTTTTCCAACTCCTTCTACTGCATGGGTGCCGGCATACCCATCCTCAGTCAGTGTAACTCTGTCATGATCTATCAACTCTCGGAACACTGCTCGTATCCCCGTCATATGGCGTGCTGCTCCGCTATCTATGTACCATGCTCCAATATCCAAACTCTCTGCTACACTACTATCTGAAAGAATGGAGACGAGCAAGAATTCCTTCTCGAATTCCTTCGCAAAATCTCCCACTTCAGCTGAAGAGGCTTTCTTAGGCTCTTCTTTCTTCTTGTGCTTCTTCTTGTTGGGACACTGCCCAGCATAGTGACCATAACTCCGGCAAGCAAAGCATTTTACTTTGCTCAAGTCTTTGGCTCCACTACTTGAGCCACCCTTTTTCTTTCTACCCTTTGCTGAAAGGGCCACATTCTCTTCATCAGCAACCTGCTCAGTCTTCCCTTCTTGGATCTCCTCCTGAGTAAAGTCATCCCATAGTCTTTCCCAAGGGGGAAAGTTCTCTCTGCCAACTACACACTTCACGAACACGTCCCACTCCTTAGTGAAGCCCTTCAGGGCTATCCGCACTAGCTCGGGATCAGGAATCACCTCACCAACTGCACTCAATTCATCTTTTATCTGTCTGAGTCTAGTGAGGTAAGAGGATACATTCTCACCTCTCGTCATCTTAGTGCCATGAAGCTTATCTTTTAGGGCCATTTTACGATTTTCATTCGTGTTCTCATACAAACTTTTTAAAGTATCCCACATCCCCTTAGCAGTTTGTTTCTCTGCCAAATGTGGGATGAGGTGATCTCGAACACCATCCAGAAGTAGTCTCTGCGTTCTGGCCTCCTTCACCTCATGTATGTCAAGGGCTATAGGATTAGCTATGGGAGGAGCCACTGTGGTACTAACAAAGGCCCATAACTTGTTTTCCTTGAGAACAACTGTCATCCGTTTTTTCCACTGTAAGTAGTTGGAAATCCCTTCCAACCTATCTTCAAATCGGATGCAAGCCATCATTCTCTTCTGCTCTTTTTCCAACAAGGCACACTCTGCCTTCTTTGACCAAAAATATCAGCTGTACTGAACCAGCACTTCTCTGCTCACTCTCAGCAAAAAAAAAAATTTAACAGACAGCTGTTACTTCACTAGCATAAAAAAAAACAGCACTTCTCTGCTGTCCAACAATCTACTGAAATCTCAGAGCCCCAGCTCTGATACCATGTTGAAAATCAGACCTTTGTTCACTTACAGATTTTGTCAAACACTTCATAAACCATCAATATCAGGCCTCAACAGTAAACCACAATCAAGCACATTAATTAACCATTCAATGGAACTATCCTGTAGGATGATATACTGTTTATAAAGCACATTTAGCAGCGGAAAAACATAAATAGCAGCAGACTGTAACACATTTAAAGACATAGTATTTTTGGTCAAATTAGACCCTAGAAAAACCCCACACTTTGGGGAAAACCAGCAAGAGAGTAATTTTATTGTGGAGCTTCAGAAGAAAATTTTACATGAAAATGTACAGCACTAAATATTCAGCATTAATTTCACAATACTTATCTCACAAGTACCACAGTCCAACAGCTCGAAAACAGCACCAAACTTTGGAACCAGTGCCCACTACACTGTACGGCCCTCTCTCTGTCTTTATCTCAGCAATGTACCACGATTTCTGTGCACCCACTGCTTCAGCACTACTGCTGTACTGTACAGGTACACTGTACGGCCTCCTACAGCAGCTAACTACTCCAGTTTCAGCAACAAAAACTCTTCCTCGGTATCTATGCCAACATATGACAGTACGGACACCACTCTACAGCAGTACGGACACCTTCAACAACAGCTGTACGACCAGTATTAATGTCTGATTTTTCTTGGGAAGCGTGCTCACTTTCTACCTTCAAAAGTGTGCCCCTTTCAATGCTGTACAAACTGCATTTAACTCAGCAGTCATTCTGGAAGTGCGTGCCCCTCTTCTCATCTGGAAAAGCGCCCTTCTTGTCTTCTATCTCAGCTCCACTGCTCCAAAATACCTCTCTTGAAATTTGTGCCCACAAGGAAATAGCTCTCTCCTCTTGAAAATCGAGCCTCTTCCTTTTCTCACCAAAACTCTATTTTGGATATGTGCCAAAATGAAGTCTCAGCACTTTTATTTACCCTATTAGGGTTATTCTCATGACTTTTCACCTTCAACGGTCGAGATTAGATCTTTGGCCAAGAGATCTATGGTTGGGATCTAATCTTTCACTCACTTAAATCTCATAAGTGAACTTTACACCAAATTTTTTTCTTTTTGAAAAGTCACATCACCCTAAATATTTAAAAGTACACTTTATGACTTAAAGTCACTTTAAAAACATAATAAAGTGAAACTCACTTTTAAATCATAAAGTCACATCAAAAAGGTACTTGAATAAAAAATACATTACTAAAGTCACTTTTCGAATATAAATGAGACTCCATAGTTAATGACCCCTGCACCTAGCTATTAAAAACTAACACAGTGGAAATTAATTACACAAATCCAACATGCATGGAGAAAAAAAAATATCCATCTCCGAGAAATCAGGTAGAGGCCACAAGTTTCAACGTTCCAGATTACCCTTGGTCTCAGATCTACGACAGAGATGAATTCCGCCAGTTCAACTTGCGCACCATGATCAAATTTTGAAATCGATGGAATTTGATAGGGGCTATAGGTTTCAACGACCCATATCTATGCCCTCTTGTCATCTATGGTGGAGGTTAATTTCACTCTCGCAACATGCATGCAGATAACCTTTCCCTCAGATCAACACAATTTAGTAGGGGTTGCATGTTTTGATGGTCAGGATCAACCCCGATTCCATATCTACGACAACGATAGATTCCACTAATGCAAGGTGCACAACAAAGAGGAATGGTCGGATTTAGAGAAATGTGGTGGGAGAGACACGATCCAAAATCCATGATGAAGATACAGTTAAGATCGACGTTGGAGGCGTATTCCACTGAGGAAAGCTGCAAGGAAAATAAGAAGAATGATATATCAGAGAAAGATAGATGGGGTCGAAAGGTAGGAGGATAGATGGTCTATTATACTGAAATCTCATCACCCTCATGTTATGAGATAGGTATCCCCTTGAATACTCCAATCAATCAGAGTTTCCCTAGAGAAATGAAGGAATAAATTAACCTGTTGCAATTTTTCCCTCTTTTGAGTTGGTAACGCTCTTTCCCCATTGAACAAAAGTGTTCCTCAAGAATAAAAGAGCCAGCACCACTCCTGATACATGAGAAAAGAAAGGTGCCACCGCTCTTTCCCTTACTTCCAAAAGTGGTGCCCCCTTATCATTGCCTTTTTTCTTCTTTGGAAAAGCAATGCTCGAGTTTTGAAGGAAAAAAGAGAAGCTTTGAGAGGATTCTCAAAGCTTGCCTATGTGGAGCCTCATCCCTATGGTTTAGGAGTAGTTGTAGCTCGAGATCCTTCCTTTTAGCATCTAATATCCACCTCACCCATGAGATCCTCAACCATACCTTTCCTCCCATGCCTTTAAACACTAGCTCATCCCCCATGGGACAAAGGAGGATGAATTGTGTTTCAAACCCAAATTCTGTCAAAATCATTCTTGAGTCTTTGGAGGCAAGGTGAAGTTACAGGAAAGGAGCCATTGGAAGGAACTCTCAACACCAAGTCATGAAGGTTGTAGTCTCTCCAATCATTTATTAATAAAGAATGTATTTTCTTTCCCATATTTACTATTTCATGTGTTTATATTGCTTGATTTCTTGGTCATAAGCATATATCTAGTTGATTATATTGTATGCTATCATGTTTTCTTTATTGTCTTCCATCTTTTACAGGTTCTTCTACGAGGATAGTGAGGAAAAAATTTGAGAGAAGAATCATGAAATTCCATTCAAGTGATTAACCAGATCTAGGGAGAGTCAAGCATTCTGTGTTTGTGTTTTGTTCTAGATCTGAACCATTCAGACTAGGGAACTAGCTCTTGTCCGTAGGAGGTGTGTATTTCTGGCTAACAAAAGTGGAGACTGAACAAACTAAAGAAAAGTCCAAAGGGTCCTTTTTCATATGATTTATTCCCTACCGCCCGAAAAAGTATAAAATTATACCTTAGAGAACTCTTCCAGTCATGATTGGCTAGAGTGCTCCTTTTTCGTAAATAGTCCATCCAAACCAAAAAAGAGATAACCTACCATCGGAGAGACGACTCTTCAAATACTTTTACGAGTATGAAGAATACAAGTACTCGACTATCTTTTCACATTTTAAGAGTCCAGAAAGAGCTTAAAAATGACTCTATTAACCTTTTTCATGTTTGAATCCAAATAAAAAAAAAGTAATGCTAGTAACTGCTATTAACCTTATTCTATCAAAGAAGACAAATGAGAGATCTAACAAAACCAAGTTCTATTCAAAGCCAACTATGAAGCTTGAAAAGACCAACATCAATCAAAATTCTTGAGAATAACTATGGATTCATAGACGCTCAAGGGGGGTTCGAGGGTCATTAAACGTAGGAGTTGTCGTTATTTATCCGCACTACAACTCGAGACTCATGCGATTCTTTCTTCTACCATTGTTATATCATGTGACATACCCCAATTTTGCAAAAATAATATTATCATATTTGATTTTATTTCAAGACAATATGTTAAATTTTATGCTAAGTTGTAATTGATGACTCAGCAGAGTCAAAGATGTTGAATGTAATTATGAATATTTTAATTATAAATAAATAAAAGTGGAGACAACAGCTTGGGAGAACTATTAAAAGAGTGTTTACTAGTCAAGTTGGTGGAGGAGACTGGGTGGAGAGCAAATAGACAAGTGGCAGCATCCTCAAACACTTCCAATGTTGCAGGTGGCAACCTCCCTACATTTGGGGTCATGATCCCCCAAGAAAGTGGGATCAAAGCAGGTGGCTCAATTAATGACAACTAACCCAAAAAGACCTAGGAAATCTTAATAAAAATACCCATTGAAGAGAGCTGAGGCTGCTCATTCCAAGAAGAGAATCATTCAGGTGAATGTACTTCAAAGGATTTCAATGGGAAGGGAATTTGTGGAAGGTGTTTGAGGGGTAAATTGTAGATAGTGATCTAGTGCAGCTTTTTAGCTGAAGGATCTTACTACTGAGTGTAGAGTTATTACTGAGTCATTGGACTAGTATTTTGTTTCTACTCCACCAGTTCTCAGCCAAGGAGACTAGGAACAGGCTCGGGGGTCTTGAGGAGATGCTGTTTGAGCACCCTCCAGGAGTTGGTAGGGAGGAACGGCCTCCCAACGCTGTTGTTGTCTAGCTTAAACAAGTTCTACAATATTTTATATTGTTGTGTTTAAAGTTTATATGTGAAATTGAATGATTAATGGATGTTTAAATGTTTAGTAGTGAACTGATAGAGATTGTAATCCTTAAGTTATTTGAAACGCTAAATCTATAGTTGATGAAAAAAAATCCTACCTGTGTTTTTCCATGTCTGGAATGGACCAAACCGTACTCTAGCACAAGTAGTATATTTTAAAATAGATGAAGGATAAGAAAGAAATCTGATACGAAGAGATTTATTATGTATTTCAGAGTATTGGAATCATTTATATTATGGAGATAGTTGTTTTCAGAAAAATATATTAATCTTCCTAGTTAAGTTTATTGTTTAAACCAGACTGTTATAATAAGAATGCTGGAAAAGAAATAGCCATAATATTTTTACTGATAGCAATGTATTATATTCACGAGTTGTTCAAGTACGCAATTTATTTCTTTTACACAGTACTTTCTTTTGTAAACTGTACTATTAACCTGAAACAGAGGAAATACAAACAACTTAGAAATAATGCTTATCTTATTTTGTTAAGGAAGGAATTAAGTATGGTTCTTTTAGTTTATTCTTTACTAATAATAATAACGAACTTATCCTGCAACTATTCGAACCCTAGGTAGGGTTTAGTAACATAAATGAATTCTAAAGACAAATTAATCAAAGATAAAGAATATCTTAACAAAGAATTATTTAGTTCCAACAACATTTTTTTTATATAATCAAAACAACTAAGATACAATAGTAACTTATGATTAAATTAAATAAGTATTTTAATGAGGAATTGTCCTGTAACTTTTACAAACAGATTATACTTGTGAAGGAGTAATGAGAGGGTTGAAACCCTTATTTCAATTCCTAGTAATTTAAAACAAAATAGTTAAGCTAATAAAATATAATACTATTGAATGAATTAAGCTAATACAGAGTGGTCACAGTCTTTATTAACAAACTGTATGTACAATTGCAAGTTTAAGAAATTATAGTACTTACAGATAATATGATGAACTCAACATTTTTGTTTACAAATTAAGAACTTATTTAAAACAAACTGAAGGAATCTTTAAAAAGAAACAGAGATTACTTTCATAAAAATCCTAACTTAGGAAATCCTTGAGTCACTAGAATAGTTTTAAATACTGTTAACAGAAACCTAAAATAATTAAAAACAATAAAGGTATTATTATCCTACAAGTTAAATAGGGTAAAAGCCCTAGCTCGTAATTCTGAGCCGAAGTTACCCAGTATTATCTATTATGCAAAAACCATTACAGTAGTAACCTAGGATAAGTAATTAACATCTCGTGATCCAAAAGAAACCTTGAATATTTTATTGGTAAGCAATGATACAAGATTTTGCTAGTAAATCTCGTGAGAATCGTATTTCTCTATTGTAAGTTTGCACTAATAATTAACTTGTGGAGATGTTAAAAGATTATATAAACATTTATCCTAGTAATAGGCATAATCCCTATATAGGTATTAACCCCTTTGAATTAGTTACAACTCATCAAAGCTTAGATAGTAATATCATCATTGTGATATAGGTAGTGTAATAACTAAGTTGTTATCAATAGTATGTTAAGATAATTATGAAATCTTTGTCTTATAAACAATCTATTTAATGGTGTAAGAATAACTATCTATTAGTTCCAGTTCTTTTTAGGGTTGTATAAATTATTACACAACATTCAACTTGAGTAATTTGCATAGCATTGTTTTGAGTAGGATCATAAGTATTATGCAAATGCAACATTAATAAAACCTTTTATGTTGAAAAACAAATAGTTTATGCATATTTATAAATCTTAGAAACTAGCAAAGTTTTTTTTAGCAAACTATGTAATGGCAAAGTGAAATGTAAGAACATTTTCCTATGAACTCTTTTACTTAATGCAGATCCATGAGATCTTATCTTAGAAGTTGTGGCAATTTCTCATTACTTGGAATATAGTTTTACATTTTTACCAAATTACCGAGGTTAACATAAGATGAAAAGATTGGCTCTATAAGAAAAACACCAACCTTGGAAGTTATTCTTAGATAGAACTTAATACAAGAAATGTAATATAGAATTGCTAGGGTATGCATATTGAAATACAGATTATCAAGCAGATAAATTAAATTGTTCAGAACCAAAGGAAGTAGTAGTGTCACTACATACTCTACAGGAAGAAACACAATCATCTGAACTTCGTTTATAATAGCAACAGAAGAAAACAAACTGTGTTATCTTACGGAAGTAGGTTGGATTACAGCAGCTTATAATCTAAGTTTATTAATTGCAAATATAAATATTACAAGATGCTTTAGGAGTTTAAAGACGATACTCGGTCATTCATACCTATAAACCTATAAGAACAAGTAATCCATCTGCATTAGCATAAATGCTAAGTAAGCCCCGGAATTCAAAGTCAGATTCCAACTACTATTATAAATAGAACTCATCAGTAAACCAAATGTAGAATTAATGCGCAAGTCAAACTTAAGATTGTGTTAATAAGAAAACTGCTGAGTTAACATAATTGAGTTTATGGAAACTAATCTACTAACTATTTCTTTTATTGCTAACCGTTAGCTATTAATAAACTGCAGTCTTAGCACTTTATGTTATTTCAAAATTTTAATTTTTTATGAAAATTTGGGGTTTTGACATGTGGTATCAGAACACAAGGTTCAAACACTAGGCCTTGATGAAGCCCAACTAGCTTTTAGGAAACAATAAACTGAATTATTATGCTGATGTATTTTTCTTTTAAATGTTATCCAACAAAGAATTGTTTTCAAAAGTTTAACAAACAGGTATGGAAAGGCTGGAAGAGTATGTAGAGGAGGAATCTCCAGTTACTGAAATAGGAAATCTACCAAGAGATCCTATACCAGAGGATTTAGCTACCAATTCCTCAGAATTGTTACAAACTGTAAAAGACCTAAAAACTGAAATGGAGTCTGTAAAGCGAGAAAATGAAAGGATTCTGAGGGCTCAAGAAGAGCTTAACCAAATCCTAACTGAAAAGTTTCAAAGTGAGGGTAGGGGTAGAAGAACAGAATCAGAAGATACAAGTCATCAACGTAAATCTAAAAAGATGAAACATACTAAAACTAAAAGTAGTTCATCTTCTGAAGTGTTTGGTGAACAACGAAATTACCATTCTACTAGTGAGAGTAGTGATGATAATCAATACATTAAAAAGAGGAAATACAAACCTTATGAGGAGATTTTCGGGGAATTCAAAAAGATAAAACCACCAACCTTTAATGGAGAGACTGAGAAGGGGGAGGAAGCTGAATCCTGGTTATCTGGGATGAAGAAGTACTTCCAAATATATAACTATTCTAACCAGTTAAAGGCTAGAATGGCTATTTACAACCTCTCAGGAAAGGATGACATTTGGTGGCAGGACTTGAAAAGAGTTAAGGGAATAAAAGAGAAAAATGTAAAATAGAGTACCTTTAAGAGGTATTTCAAAAATAAATTTCTATCTGAGCAATATTATGAGGAAAGGGAAAAGGAATTTTATGAGCTGAAGTTAGGATCCATGACAATGAAGGATCTAAACATCAAGTTCTTAAGTCTACTTAGGTATGTACCATACCTTGTACATGAGAAACCAAAGGTACAACATTTCCTTAGTTGTTTACCTTATCATATTAAGGATAGAATTGAATATGATAACCCAAAGACCTTGGAAGAAGCTATGAGAAAAAATAACTTATGTTTTGAGCAGAATCGGAAGAAAGAAAGCTTGGCCAACTGGAAGGCTAAGAAAAATAATAATCAGTTTGAACAAAAGAAGAAGGATTTTGTGCCTAATAGAAACTCTAAGAGCAATAAGGCCAGAAATTATCCAAATAACAAGAACTTCCAAGGAAATAAGAACAATACACCCAACAACCAGAATAATTCTAAAGGTAAGGAATTTGCAAATAATCATGGAAATTTTACCAAGAACTTTGAGCGCAGAGAGCCTATCAAGTGCTGGGAGTGTAATGGCCCACACTATGCTCCAGTCTGTCCAAACTGGAAGAATACTGTTAGCAATATTCATACCATACAGGAGGATATGACTGTTGGGGAACTAGCAAGGAGCATGCCTAGAATCAATGCAGCCTTGGAGAATCGACAAGCTGAATATCAGACTTCCATGGTGGAAGTAGAAGGTATGATAAATCAGATCCCTGTAACTATTTTGATTGATCCAAGAGCTAGTCTCAGTTATATTGCACCTCAAATAGTAGAAAAATTTAAGTTATCTGTTGAAAAGTTTGAGAATTCATGGTTAGTTCAGCTAGCCACTGGTGCTAAAAGAAAAATATCTTGTTTTGTTAAAGAATGTGCAATAGTTATGGATAATTTTGAAACTGTTGTTAAGCTTAATGTTTTGCCTCTTGGTTCTTATGATTTTCTAATTGGTATGGACTGGTTAGAACAACATAGAGTAATTCTAAACTATTATGATAAAACTTTCACATGTTTAAACAGTGATGAAAAACTAGTAAGTGTTAAAGGAATCCCTAGAAAAACCACCATAAGGTAGATTTCTGTTAAATTTTCATATGCTTAGCTAAGACATCAATATTTAATTTCATTTTGATAACAAAAGCATATAAACATGATCAATGAAGGATAGACAAGCACAACCATACAAAAGGAACAAAAATATTTATCCTGGGAAAACCCTAAAGGGAAAAACCCAGCAAAAGCTTCCTCAATATAGATTGCCCAAAAAGATAAAAGATAAAACCAGCAAGGAAATCAAAGCCTGATCCTCCTCCTTCTCCAGCTACTTCTCTTCTCCACTAATGCGCTACACAAGTGAGAGTGTGTGTTCCAAATGAGGAGCACTACACCTCTATTTATATTCATCCGTTCACTTAAGTTAACTCATATGTCATGTAGGATCGAGTTAATCATGTAGGCTTGAGTTACACATGTAGGCTCAAGTAACCACACTGGGGTACTAATGACCCATCTTTACAATTAGAGGGGACTGCCTCATGACTCTTATTAGTTCTTCCGATTAGGAGCATCGGGGTACAAAGTAATACAAGTGGTTCTCCCAGTAGGACCATCAAGGACCACAAAGAAATACATATAGAATATTCTTCAAAGTTACAATATTTCAACACTCCCCCTTAATGAGAAGGGTATTCTATAACAACATCAACAACAACAATAATACGAGAGAGATAGAGGACATCATCAACATCATCAGGGTGATACATCTATAAATCATTGGAAGATTTTAAACATCATGTAGCCTTCATCTTCAATCTTTAGTCTTCAACATCATCAATACTTTGACCGCTTCGATCAGCAGCATCTTGACTCTTCAATCAGTAGCAACATCTTCAGCACTTTGACCTTTCGATTAGCAACATCATCTTCAACACTTTGAACTTTATATTAGCAACATAATCTTCAACACTTTGACCTTTAGATCAAAAACATATTCTTCAGCACTTTGGCCTTTCGATCAGCAACAATATCATCATTATACTCTGATATTTCAATCAGACTCATCATTATCATCAGCCTCTGATCTTTCGATCAGAACCATCATCAACCGAACATCATCATACTCTAACATCAACTCATCATCATATTATGATATTCCAATCAGTATGTCATCATCATCATACTTTGATAATACGGCATCATCATCATCAGGATCTCATCATCATCACATTCTGATCTTTTGATTAGAAACATCATCATCATCATCGCATTCTGATTTTTCGATCAGAAAACATCATCATCATCAGCAACTTCTGATCTTTCGATCAGAGAAACATCATCATCATCATATTCTGATATTTCGATCAGAGAACATCATCATCATTAGTAACACCATCATCATCATATTCTGATCTTTCAATCAGAGAACATCATCATCATTAGCAACTTCTGATCTTTCGATCAGAGAACATCATCATCATCAGCAACATCTGATCTTTCGATCAGAAACATCATCATCATCATAAAAACATCAACATCATCAAAATATCAACATGATCCTTCCTTTCAGAATTACGATATTTAGGTCTTTACAGAGTTTCCAATGATCCTTCCTTTCGGAATTACGGGATTTAGGTCTTTAAGGAGTTACTAACGATCCTTCCTTTCGGAATTACAGGATTTAGGTCTTTACGGAGTTACTAACGATCCTTCCTTTCAAAATTATAGGATCAACACATTTGTGGAACTCAGACAATCCTTCCTATTGGAATTACGGGATCAACACATCTGTGGAACTCAGACAATCCTTCCTATCGGAATTACAAGATCAATTCAATGATCCTTCCTTTCAGAATTACAGGATTTAGGTCTTTACGGAGTTACTAACGATCCTTCCTTTCAGAATAACAGGATCAACACAGATGTGGAACTCAAACAATCCTTCCTCTAGTAATTACGAGATCAACACACATTCTCGAGTACCGAAGTCACCGTATCTGTTCTGAACCAAAGTTCAAGGATGATACAATCCTACCACATTCATGGGGACTGAGATCTCCAGATACATTTTGAACCGAGGTTCAGGGATGATGCAATCCACCACTTTCACGGGGGCCGAGACCTCCGAATGCATTTTGAACCGAGGTTCAGGGATGATGCAATCCACCACTTTCACAGGGGTCGAGACCTTTGGATACATTTTGAACCGAAGTTCAGGGATGATGCAATCCACCACTTTCACGGGAGCCGAGACCTCCGGATCCATTTTGAACCAAAGTTCAGGGATGACGCAATCCTACCACATTCATGGGGGCCGAGACCTCCAGATACATTTTGAACCGAAGTTCAAGGATGATGCAATCCCACCACATTCACGGGGGCCGAAACCTCCGGATACATTTTGAATCGAAGTTCAGGGATGATGCAATCCCACCACATTCACGAAGACCGAAGTCACCGGATCTATTTTGGATAGATGTCCTGGGATGATACAATCCCTCTTCATTCTCGAAGACCGAGGTCTCCGGGTCACTTTTGGGCAAGTTCCCAGGGATGATACAATCCCACCACATTCTCGATGACTGAAGTCACCAGATCACTTTTGGACATATGTCCCGGGATGATACAATTCCTCTTCATTCTCGAAGACCGAGGTCTCCGGGTTACTTTAGGGCAAGAGTCCAGGGATGATACAATCCCATTGCAACATCACTACTCCCCCTTTCAGGGAAGGTCTTTCTGAACCACACCAAGCTTGTCTCGAAAGTGTTCGAAATTTACCCGATACAGAGGATTTGTCTGTGCATCATCATCTAAACCATCTTCATCTACATCTTCAGTATGTGAATACTGAACTATCACCATCTGTATCTACAGTATGTAAATACTGAAACATCATCATCTGCATCTTTATCTTGAATGTATAAATATCGGATTTCTATGTGTTATGACGGAACACAGGGTTCTCTTTTATCACAACTCTTGTTATCAGATAGAATCAATGTAGTATCCATATTCAGTTCAAAGAGACCCGATATCATCTTCTGAAGCCATATTGCTTCACAACTTAGCAGAGCAATCTGCTATGTATTCTGCTTCAGCGAGAAACACTGGACTATTTCCTGCTAAACCATGAACTCATAGCAGACCCCAAACAAAATCATCTACCTAATGTGCTTTTCCTGTCTGAGATACTTCCAGCCCAATCTGCATCTATGTAGCCATACAATCTATACTCATGGCTACCATCATAATATAAACCAAAGTCTATAGTCCCTTTCAGATATCTCATCACATGTTTTGCAGTTACTAGGTGAACCCGTCTTGGTTGAACAAGATATTGACTGAAGGTGTTCAGAACAAAACAAATGTCTGGTCTGGTATTTGTTAAGTACATCAATGACCCAATGATCTATCTGTAATGAGTAATGTCCACTAACTCTGATGAGTCGTCAGCTAACAGCTTCAGGTTGGAGTCCATGGGTGTGGCCATGACTTTGCATTCCAACATATTGAATCTATTCAATATCTCTACTGCATACTTTCCCTGGTTGAGAAATATTTATTCTAAACTTTGCCATACTTCTAGACCTATGAAATAATGCATTAACCCAAGGTATTTCATCTCAAATTCTTCTGCTATTTTCTTCTTGCTTTCCATGATCTGTTTCTCATTTCCTGTCAAGGATAAGTCATCCACATATAATAACAGGATGATAAGTTCATCTTCTACAACCTTGAGATAAAGGTTAGGATCAACTTTAATCTTGGTAAATCCCATGCTCGACAAGAAAATATCTATTCTTCCATACCAAGCTCTGGGAGCTTGCTTTAGGCCATAGAGGGCCTTCTTCAACTTGCATACGTGATTCCATCTGGCTTCAACGTCAAATCCTCATGACTATTCGATGTAAAAATCTTTCTCAATCATACCATTAAGGAAGGCTTGTCTTTACTTCACCATGGAAGAAACTACCATGATAGTTCTGAAGGAAGTGTACCTTACTTCCTGTAGTAAGTGTCTCTTCGGAATTAATTCCCTTTTTCTGAAAGAAACCTTTGGCCACAAATCTTGCTTTATACTTCTCGATACTTCCGTCAGCTGCATGCTCTATTTTGTATATCCATTTGGAGGATACAATACTCTTTCCTTTTGGTTTGGGAACTATATCCCATACATCATTCTAGTATTCTTTCATCATAACATCTTCCATGAGTTCATCTTGTCAGATCATCAACATATCCTAGTCTTCTGCATTCAAATTTGAAGGTTGGAACCCACTTTACTCTTGGTAAAGTCTCGATCCATCAAGAAGTTGTCCATCATGTCGTACTGTGTCGAACTCATATATCTTCTGTAGTCACTCCCCCTGAAGATGAGTATTATCTTCCTTCTTCATTATGTACAGGTGGTTCTATGCTTGATATATACTGGTCAATAGAGTATGTCATGTCATAGTCTATTCTTTCTGAGGAAAATCATGAACCTTTCTTTGTACACTTGTTCTTGTAGATCCATATGGAGGATACTATGTACTTCCCTTTATGTCTTGAAATCATATCATATACATCATTCCCCATGATCAACTGTTATTCTTTGATCATAGTTTCTTTTATAGCATTCTTTTCTTTATCTTGAGTTATCTCTCATACCCATGGTGGTCTTCATCCTTTGAGGTGGATCTACCGATCTCTGAAGCTCTTTCTTCCGTCATGGTGTCTCTGACCCTGGGAGCTTCAGATTCGTGTTTATTGAATTTTCATCACTTGTTCTTCGGAACAAGTCTCATCCTTCTTTTCTTGTAGGAGGTTGTACAGGACCTTTCCTACAATTCAAATGCACCAGTTGCATGGTTAGAACTATTTCATACAACATATGCATAACAAAAAATTCTTATGCATCATGCAACTATTTAGCCAATACAACATTCATCCAAATTTCATAGAAACTTTCTAGATGCCTTCCATCTCTACCATGACATTATTGAGATTGTGCACTAATCCAATATGTCAACAAAGAGGTTTGATAAGTAGCACTGGAGAGTTGTATAGTGCCATGAGCTACTTATCCATCACATGCATATCAGTAGTATTAATGTAAACAATCTATCATGCATAACACATCAACTGAATACAATCAAATGTATAACAAAACAATATCATGAAATGGAAATTGAATACTTATCTTTTATTTATTTCGTGGGTAGGCTCCATCTTGATCATTTTACTTTATCATCTTCTTCATTCATGAAATCATCATTTCTTATCCAAATGATAAGATGAATAAGAGGTTCTTCAAGAATTGCGTTTTTCATATTCCTCATCGCTTGAGGGATCTTCTTTGAATGGTGAGAGCTTGATCTTCAATTGCTCCCATATTCTTCTTCTCTTCTTATTAGTCGAGCTAAAAGTAATCACTTACTTCTGGCATACATTTTCACATGAATGAATCCCATGATCCTGGGAGGCCATTCAAGGTGGCTATCACCACTTTTGCATGCTTCTTCTTCTACTGCTTCAAGTTGTTCTGCATTCTGGATCTTCACATTATTCAACTGTTTTCTCAAAGCCATCTTCTGATTTAAGTTCTTATCTTCAAATAGCTTAATCAAGGAATCAAACATATTATGTGTATTTAGGGAAGACACTTGTGGTATAAGTTGATCCGTGATTGAATCAACAATGATCTTCTTGGCCTTGATCAAGTTCTTCTTGTGTAAGTCTTTGAGGCTCATCTCCCTCTAGAACTGGAACCTCTCTACTCATGTAGGTGTCCAATTCATTTTCTTCAGAGAGATCAAATACTTCCATGATTGGAATTTTTCAACTTCACCAAGCTTATCATCAAGCTGATGTGATAGATCATTTTGAAATGAGAACCTCAAATGCAAATAGCAAAAGATTAGATCTTACCGATTTGATGTGTCCGTCCTGCTTCCAGAGCTGGCTGATCTAGGGTTTGTCAGAGAAACCATAATTTTCAAAACTTGGAATATTTCAAATATGATTGGATAGAAATATATATCTCTTCAAATGGAGCTGTCCAATGTACTCCTTTTCTGGAAACAGTGGAGGGAAGCTCCCAGAACAGGAAGCCCTAGTTTTCCAATTTCTTCTGTAGAAATGCATGTTACTGTTTCTATGATATATTCAACATTACTAATCCTATGTGTCTGAAATTTCACACTGAGTTAACCTAGAATGTCCCTGATCCCACAGCATAAGTTTCATTATAATTGGTTTCACCAATTGGTATTTATGATCATTTTCCCAAGGTGACCTGTTACAGGACTGTTCAGAACAGTGAAGTTGTACGGCATGCCACGTGTCATTAGTTCATCTTTAGGTTCTGAAATTTTTACCACAGAAATTAAAGTATGTGATTTGTTTGGAAAATCTTCAGGAATTCCATTTGGATCTCTGTAGAACAAGATACAACAGTTCTCCCCAGGTGTCCTGTTTATGGATGAATTCTAGAAGAGGCTAAAACCCTAACTTGGAGGGATCATACCTCCAAGAATGTAGCGAATATGAGGCTGAATTTTGGATACAGTGTACATCAGTATTTTATGTGTTGTATCGGAAATTTTCAGCTCCTGGGACTTCTCCAATATGGGAATATAGAAAAAGTACCAAAACTTAGCAGTTTTAGTATTTAGAGTTTTTCTAGCTCGGGGTCAAACTAGCGTTTGACTTTCCCGGAGTTTCACCCAACCAAAAATCTTGATCCAGGTCTCTAAAATTTGATTTTGATGAGGATATAAATCCTATGCTGTGCTCACTCAAAAATTCCTCTTTTGTAAGAAGCCCTAATTTCCCGCACTGAAAACTGAAAATGCTCGGAATCGAATTCTGCTTTGACAGAAAGATGCGCCCTTCAATGGAGAGTCAGCCTAGACTTCTTTTGCTAATAAATTGTGGAGAGAGAGCCAAAAGTTAAGAATCCCTAGCTTCTATAGCTGCACAATGTCTTCTTTCAGGGTGGCTCTGATACCATGTTAAATTTTCATATGCTTAGCTAAGACATCAGTATTTAATTTCATTTTCATAACAAAAGCATATAAACAAGATCACTGAAGGATAGAAAAGCACAACCATACAAAAGGAACACAAAGATTTATCCTAGAAAAACCCTAAAGGGAAAAACCCAACAAAATCTTCCTCAATATAGATGCCCCAAAAAGATAAAAGATAAAACCAGCAAGGAGATCAAAGCCTGATCCTCCTCCTTCTCCAGCTACTTCTCTTCTCCACTAATGCGCTACACAAGTGAGAGTGTGTGTTCCAAATGAGGAGCACTACACCTCTATTTATATTCATCCATTCACTTAAGTTAACTCATATGTCATGTAGGCTCGAGTTAATCATGTAGGCTCGAGTTACACATGTAGGTTCAAGTAACCACACTGGGGTGCTAATGACCCATCTTTACAATTAGAGGCGACTTCCTCATGACTCTTATTAGTTCTTCCGATTAGGAGCATCGGGGTACAAAGTAATACAAGCGCTTCTCCCGGTAGGACCATCAGGGACCACAAAGAAATACATATAGAATATTCTTCGAAGTTACAATATTTCACAATTTCTACCCTATAGCTTAAGAGAGATGTTAGGAAGGGATGTAAAGCTTATGCAGTAACAATAATTGATGAGGAAAGTTTAATTAAAACAGATAAGTTAAAAGTGGAAGACATATCAGTCTTAAGAGAATATGTTGATGTATTCCTAGAAGAGATTCCGGGATTACCTCCGAAAAGGGAATTGGATTTCACCATTGAGCTGGTACCGGGTGCAATACCAAGCTCAAAGGCCCCTTATCGAATGAACATACTCGAACTCAATGAATTAAAATCTTAATTAAAAGAATTAATTGATAAACAGTATATTCAACCAAGTGTGTCTCCTTGGGGGGCACCTGTCATCTTTCTTAAGAAGAAGGATGAAACTATGCGACTTTGCATAGATTACCGTCAGTTAAACAAGATGACCATCAAAAATCGATATCTGTTGCCCCGCATAGATGATCTGTTTGATCAACTACGTGGAGCCATGGTGTTTTCGAAAATAGATTTAAGGTTTCGATATCATCAAGTAAGGATTAAAGATGAAGACATCTTTAAGACAACTTTTAGAACTAGATATGGTCATTACGAATTTGTCGTAATGCCATTTGGGATTACCAATGCCCCAGCTGTTTTCATGTGTTTAATGAACAACGTTATGCATAAGTATTTAGCTAAGTTTGTCGTTGTATTTATCAATGACATTCTAATCTATTCAAAAAATGAAGAAGAACATAAAGAACATCTAAAAATTGTTTTGCAAGAGTTGCAAGATCATCAACTCTTTGCAAAGTTTAGTAAATGTGATTTATTCAAGGATAAGATTCAGTATTTAGGTCATGTGGTGACCAAGGAGGAATTTCCATAGATCCTGAAAAGATAAGGGCAATCAAATATTGGTCAGTTCCTAAGGATGTGACGGATGTTTGATCTTTCATGGGCATTACTGGTTATTACCGGAGGTTCATTGAAAGTTTTTTGAGGATTGCAAATCCAATAACTTCCTTGCAGAAGAAGGGAAAGAAGTTCGACTGGAATCAGAAATGTGAAGAAAGCTTTAAAAAGTTAAAAACTTTATTAACCAGCGCACCTATTTTAAGAATAGCGGATCCTAATAAATAATTTGTAGTGTGCACTGATGCCTATAATGATGGCTTAGGCAGTGTTCTGACTCAAGAAGGGCATGTTATTGCCTATGAGTCTAGAAAGTTAAAAGTTCATGAAAATAATTATACAACATATGATCTGGAATTAGCAGCGGTAATACACGCCTTAAAGATGTGGCAACATCACCTAATTGGCAGAAAATTTATTTTAATGACTGACAATAAAGGATTGAAGTATCTTTTAGATCAGCTAAATTTAAATTTCAGACAAGCTAGGTGGTTACCTTTCTTAAGCGAGTATGATTTTGAAATTCAGCATATAAAAGGTAAAGAAAATAAAGTTGTTGATGCATTAAGTAGGAATGCAAGGCTGAATTTTACAACAGCTATCAACACTTATGCTACAGATTTGGATGAACAGTTTAAAGAAGGAATAAAACAAGATGAAATTTACTTGATTTTGCAAGCTAAAACTAAAGAAAATCCAACAAAAAACTTAGTTAAAGGTTACAGTTTAAATGAAAATGGATTTTTATTGTATAAAGATAGAATGTATGTACCTAACGGTCCTAAAGTTAAGCTGTTAATTATGGATGAAATTCATAAAACTCCATATTCAGGTCATCCAGGTTATCAAAACACTATAACCATATTAAGAAAAGAGTATTTCTGGCCAAATATGAAAACTGAAGTAGCAAAATATATTGCTAGGTGTCTTGAATGTCAACAAGTAAAAATTGAACATCAACACCCAGCTGGTTTGCTTCAACCATTATCCATTCCTAGTTGGAAATGGTAGATAATTAATCTAGATTTGATTACTGGACTGCCTAAAAATCAAAATCAGAATGATTCTATTATGGAAGTAGTCGATAAGTTAAGCAACGCAGCTCACTTTATACCTGTTAAAACTACTTATAAAGCTACAAACATAGCTTATATTTTTCTAAAATAGATTTTCCGATTGCATGGAGTACCAAAAGTCATAATTTCATATAGAGATCCTAAATTCACGGGAAACTTTTGGAAGTCTTTGTTTAAAGGGTTAAACACTACATTAAATTTTAGTACTTCTTTCCATCCTCAAACAGATGGACAAACTGAAAGGGTAAACCAAGTATTAGAATATCTATTAAGAATGTATGTGAAAGACTAGCGAGGTAAATGGGAGGACTATTTACATCTAGTATAATTTGCTTATAATAATAATTATCAAACATCAGCCGTATTTAGTCCTTTTGAAATTTTATATGGATGGAAATGTAATACTCCTATCTCTTGGACTAATCCAGTGGATAGATTGGTATTAGGTCCAGAATTGTTAAAAGAAATGGAATAAATTGTAAAACAAGTGCAGGGAAATCTGAAAGTAGCACATGATCGACAGAAAATTCAAGCAGACTTAAAAATAACTCCAAAGGAGTTTTAGGTAGGTGAACATGTGTTCATTAAGGTAAGGGCCAAAAAGAGCTCTCTGAGACTGGGGAGTTGTGCGAAATTGGCACCTCGTTACTATGGTCCATTTGAAATTCTGTCTAGAATTGGACAAGTAGCTTATCAATTAGCATTACCACCAAATTTAAGAGTACATAATGTTTTCCACATTTATGTTTTAAAAAAATATGTTCATGATGCTACTCATGTTGTTAACTAGAATGATGTACAGGTGGAACTAGAAGGATATTTTCTGGTGGAACTAGGCTGTATCCTTGGGCGGAGGGAGATCACACTTCGGAACCACACCATTGGACAGGTGAAGGTGCAATGGAAGCACCTTAGTCTAGAGGAAGCCACTTGGGAATTGGAAAGTAAAATGCGAGATGCATATCCAATTCTGTTCCAGGGGAATTCTTAGGATGAAGAATAAATAACATTGAGGACGATGTTAAATTCTAAGGGGGTGTGTATGTCACATACCCCAATTTTGCAAAAATAATATTATCATATTTGATTTTATTTCAAGACAATATGTTAAATTTTATGCTAAGTTGTAATTGATGACTCAGCAGAGTCAAGGATGTTGAATGTAATTCTGAATATTTTAATTGTAAATAAATAAAAGTGGAGACAACAAGTTGGGAAAGCTATTAAAAGAGTGTTTACTGGTCAATTTGGTGGAGGAGATTGAGTGGAGAGAAAATAGACAAGTAGCAGCATCCTCAAACACTTCCAATGTTGCAGATGGAAACCTCCCTACATTTGGGGTCATGATCCCCCAAGAAACTGGGATCAGAGCAGGTGGCTCAATTAATGACAACTAACCCAAAAAGACCTAGGAAATCTTAATAAAAATGCCCATTGAAGAGAGCTGAGGCTGCTCATTCCAATAAGAGAATCATTCAGGTGGATGTACTTCAAAGGATTTCAATGGGAAGGGAATTTGTGGAAGGTGTTTGAGGGGTAAATTGCAGATAGTGATCAAGTGCAGCTTTTTAGCTGAACGATCTTACTGCTGAGTGCAGAGTTATTACTAAGTCATTGGACTAGTATTTTGTTGCTGCCCCACCAGTTCTCAGCCAAGGAGACTAGGAACAGGCTCGAGGGTCCTGAGGAGACGTTGTTTGAGCACTCTCCAGGAGTTGGTAGGGAGGAACGACCTCCCAACACTGTTGTTGTCTAGCTTAAACAGGTTCTATAGTCTTTTATATTGATGTGTTTAAAGTTTATATGTGAAATTGAATGATTAATGGATGTTTAAATGTTTAGTAGTGAACTGATAGAGATTGTAATCCTTAAGTTATTTGAAACGCTGAATCTATAGTTGATGAAAAACAATCCTAACTATGTTTTTCCACGTCTGGAATGGACCAGACCGTACTCTAGCACAGGCAGTATATTTTAAAATAGATGAAGGATAAGAAAGAAATCTGATACGAATAGAGTTATTATGTATTTTAGAGTATTGGAGTCATTTATATTCTCTAGATAGTTGTTTTCAGAAAAGAATATTAATCTACCTAGTTAAGTTTATTGTTTAAACTAGACTGTTATAATAAGAATGCTGGAAAAGAAATAGCCATAATATTTTTACTGATAGCAATGTATTATATTCATGAGTTGTTCAAGTAGGTAAGTTATTTCTTTTGCACAGTACTTTCTTTTGTAAACTGTACTATTAACCTAAAACAAAGGAAATAGAAACAACTCAGATATAATGCTTATCTTATTATGTTAAGCAAGGAATTAAGTATGGTTCTTTTAGTTTATTCTTTACTGATAATAATAACGAACTTATCCTACAACTATTCGAACCCTGGGTAGGGTTTAGTAACACAAATAAATTCTAAAGACAAATTAATCTAAAGATAAATAAAATCTTAACAAAGGATTATTTAGCTCCAACAACATTTTTTTTATATTATCAAAACAAATAAGATACAATAGTAACTTATGATTAAATTAAATAAGTATTTTAATGAGGAATTGCCCTATAACTTTTACAAACAGATTATACTTGTGAAGGAGTAATGATAGGGTCGAAACCCTTATTTCAATTCCTAGTAATTTAAAAAAAAATAGTTAAGCTAATAAAATGTAATACTACTAAACGAATTAAACTAATACAGACTGGTCATAGTCTTTATTAACAAACTGTATGTATAATTGCAAGTTTTAGAAATTATAGTACTTACAGATAATAGGATTAACTCAACATTTTTGTTTACAAATTAAGAACTTATTTAAAACAAACTGAAGGAATATTTAAAAAGAAACAGAGATTACTTTCATAAAAACCCTAACTTAGGAAATCCTTTAGTCACTAGAATAGTTTTAAATACTGCTAACAAAAACCTAAAATAATTAAAAGCAATAAAGGAATTATTATCCTACAAGTTAAATGGGATAAAAACCCTAGCTCGTAATTTTGAGCCGAAGTTACCTAGTATTATTTAATATACAAAAACCATTACAGTGGTAACCTAGGATAAGTAATTAACTTAAATTATTTTTATATAAGTATTAACAGGAGGAATTTAATTCATTCATACAGAGATAAAATAAAAGTACATAAATGAAAACGAATGAAAGTTGAAGATAGACTACTTAAAAATATATTAACATTATATCAACAATCCCGAAGGCCGAATGTAAGTCAAAACATTAATCGAGTACAAAAACTCAGCTAAGAGTCGAGGACCCATATCTTGTTTTAGAGTATGAACAAGTATTAACATAATATTACAAAACTGCAAGTTCTTCACTAAACCAAGAGGAGAGCATTACAAGACACAGCTTAAATCCGAAGTCACCTTATGAAAATAAAGAGTTTAAACCAAAGCAAAAAATATAAAAATGATGAACAACAACCCTATACTGGGTGCAACACGGCTGAGACTTCTTCCAACTGCACAAGTCTGTACAAGCATGGAGAACCATGTTTGAAACTAGACCTTACTGTGGACTATTCTTCGAGCCATCTATGTAGCACGACTATCAACTTTGGAGATGAGCCAACCTACATTGTAAAAGAACCAAAATTATTTAAAATTCAAAAATCCTTATGCAGGAAGGAACCGTAAATAGTAATAGCTCTTATTTTTTCTTTTACTTACCTCAGCTGGAAGTGAAAACGATGAAACCTTGGATGAATAACAACACCACAACCAATGCTAAATTGATCCAAACCCTCGTTCTCGTCGAGGATGGAGACGATGGGACTATGGTGCTTTTCACACTAACAACAAGGGTGTAGGTAAGCCTGAGCAATGGCTACGAAGGAGTCGGACTGTCACCAACATACAAGCAGGAAAAATAAACTCCAAAACCCTATGATGAAGGAGCTTCATAATCACACACAATAAGCTCAAGCTTTCACCAATAACAGAGCACGATAGAAGGGCAGAAAAAGGAGTTACAGGCGGGCCGTAAATCCATGTGCAAGGAGGACAGTGAACTCTGAAAAAATAAAGAAATAACAGTGGAGGCGAGCAACAGAAATCAAATCAAGGGAGTAAGACATGAAAAACACTAGTGTTGGAACCGCTATAACTAGCTTCCACTCACGGCTGCCATAGGAGCTTTCAGAGCAGCCCAAAGGGCCAATGCAAATGTCGGAATTCGAATAAGCCAATGGTTAGGGTTGACAACTATTTATGCAACCAGTGCATGGCCAAGGAATTTCCATGTGGCCACATCAATATAATCATGTAGTGGGTCGACTTTCCATAGTCACCTGTGATCCATAATAATCAATTAATCTTCCAAATGATTTCATCAAACAACATTATAGTTTGCATGGGTTTCAAATCATACGATAATAGTTTTAACATTTGGTGCATAGCTCATTATTGGCATGGGTATGCAACGTTATGATAACGTTGACATAACACATATTATAACCTTATATCCTCGTGACCCAAAAGAAACTTTGCATATTTTATTGGTAAGAAATGATACGAGATTTTGCTAGTAAATCTCATGAGAATCGTATTTCTCTATTGTAAGTTTGCACTAATAATTAACTTGTGGAGATGTTAAAAGATTATATAAACATTTATCGTAGTAATAAGCATAATCCCTATATAGGTATTAACCCCTTTGAATTGGTTACAACTCATCAAAGCTTATATAGTAATATCATCATTGTGATATAGGTAGTGTAATAACTAAGTTGTTATCAATAGTATTTTAAGATAATTATGAAATCTTTGTCTTATAAACAGTCTAGTTAATGGTGTAAGAATAACTATCTATTAGTTCCAGTTCTTTTCATGGTGGTATAAATTATTACACAACATTCAACTTGAGTACTTTGCATAGCATTGTTTTGAGTAGGATCATAAGTATTATGCAAATGCAACATTAATAAAACCTTTAATGTTGAAAAAAAAATAGTTTATGCATATTTATAAATCTTAGAAACTAGCAAAGTTTTTTTTAGCAAACTGTGTAATAGCAAAGTGAAATTTAAGAACATTTTCCTATGAACTCTTTTACTTAATGCAGATCCATGAGATCTTATCTTAGAAGTTGTGGCAATTTCTCATTACTTGGAATATAGTTTTATGTTTTTACCAAATTACTGAGGTTAACATAAGATGAAAAGATTGGCTCTATAAGAAAAACACCAACCCTGGAAGTTGTTCTTAGATAGAACTTAATACAAGAAATGTAATATAGAATTGCTAGGGTATGCATATTGAAATAAAGATTATCAAGAAGATAAATTAAATTGTTTAGAACCAAAGGAAGTAGTATTGTCCCTACATACTCTACAGGTAGAAACACAATCATCTAAACTTCGTTTATAATAGCAACAGAAGAAAACAAAGTGTGTTATCTTAGGGAAGTAGGTTGGATTACAGCAGCTTATAATTTAAGCTTATTAATTGCAAATAGAAATATTATAGGATGCTTTAGGAATTTAAAGACGATACTAGATCATTCATACCTGTAAACATGTAAGAACAAGCAATCCATCTACGTTAGCATAAATGCTAAGTAAGCCCCAGAATTCAAAGTCAGATTCCGCCTACTGTCATAAATAGAACTCATCAGTAAACCAAATGTAGAATTAATGCACAAGTCAAACTTAAGATTGTGTTAATAAGAAAACTGTTGAGTTAACATAATTGAGTTTATGCAAACTAATCTATTAATTGTTTCGTTTATTTCTAACCGTTAACTGTTAATAAACTGTAGTCTCAGCATTTTATATTATTTCAAAATTTTAAATTTTTGTGAAAATTTGGGGTTTTGACATATCGAATGGCCTTTCACGTACCCTTGAGGTATATAGAAAGGTACTTCATGTACTTGATTGTATATAGGAAGTCCCCTTTTGAACAGGTGTGCATTAGACAACACTACTACTGATTTGAGCTCCCATGTACCTCACGTATATCGGGAGACCCCACTAGGATACCCTATCCAAACCGAGTTAACCTTTTGGTCGTCTTGGCTTTACGGGTGAAGCTTGTAAAGTCTTGATAATACTGGTGAGAAAACTAACCTTTAGTTCACTCCTCTCACATATTTTGCTTGCTTATTTAGTTTGAGTAGCACTTGTTGTCTATACAGTTAGGATTTTTTAGAAGAGAGAGATAATTTTTTTACATAGTTATGGCTTCACCTTCCAGGACTACCAACCAAGAGACTCCTTTACCAAGCATGTCTTTTTTGTTCCCTCCATATGGGAATGTTGGTCCTCCTCTCATGGCTATGTTATCCTTCCTAGATTGACTATTGGATCACCTGTTTTGTTATTCTCTAGTCTAGTTACCCATGTACACCAGTTGCTTTTGATCCTAATCCTTCATTGCAAGAGCATCAACCTCATGTTGATCCCTCTCCTTCTTCACCAGATGTGTCTTCTCCCATTTCTACCTCTTCGCCTATTGAAAGTTGTAGTACTAGTAGTCAGGTGGATAAGAAGAAGAAGAAAATGAAGATTAAGAAGAAGAAAAACAAACAAACAACCAAGTCTCAACCAATCACTCCTCCCAGTGAAAAGAGTTTTGATATGCACACCCAAAGACCACGTAAACCCAAATTCCCTTATAGGATTTGCAAGGGTGATCACCTTCTGAAATATTTTCATGGTTTGTCCCTAGTTTTAGAAGAGTGGTCTAAGGTTTCCCGGTAATCGATGTCATCAGCCTCTGGTCATCATACTGATGATCCCCCATCAACCAGTGCTTCTATGGTTAAGAGTTGGAAGGGTAAAGTCAGAAATCCGTGCTTGCTTTGTAAGGACATGCACTTTACTTACCTTTTTCCTCACATGGATGAAGCTTCTAAGTTGTTGGAATATATTATTTTTTCTCGTCAAGTTGTCTCTTGAACCCCCATTGGTTGATAAAGTGTTCGATCCAGTTCTAACCTTGATCGATCCCACTCTTCCTTTGAAGAGTGAAATTGAAGTGGCCAATCTAAGTACATCCTTAGTTGATCCCACTCTTCCTTTGAAGGGTGAAGTTAAAGTGGTTGATTCGATTTCATATGCAGTCAATCCCACTCTTCCTTCCAAGAGTGAGTTCCAAGTGGTTAATCCAGATTCATCCATGATTGATCCCACTCTTCCTTTGAAGGGTGAAGTTAAAGTGTTCGAGTCAACGTCATCTCCACCTGATCCCTCTCTTCCAATTGAGAGTGAAAACCATTCAACTGAAGTTTTCATAGTTAGCTCTGATTGTTCTATGCAAGAATAATTTTGTCTCTTTCGACAAAACCCTTTCTAAGTAGTGAGGTTATTTCCTTTGACTGGAGTAACCTAATAGAATATCATCTTCATTTGAGTGTTTCTTTCCATATAGTTGTGCGAGTTGCCGCTAAGAGTATACTTCACACTATCATTGACGAAGGGGCTTCTGTTAGCATTCTATCCTCTACTTCTTGGAAAGCCATAGGTTCTCCTCCGCTTGTGCTAGCTACTGATCAGATATTGGATTTTAATCAAAGACCTACATCACCTTTAGGGATCCTTACTCATTTTCCTATTACTTTGGAAGGAAAAACTGTCTGCATCGATGTTATGGTAGTCCAAGGTCCTTTAGATTTCAATCTACTCCTTGGATGCGATTATTTTTACGCCATGAAAGCTATAGTGTCCACACTCTTTCGAGTGATGTATTTTCCCCATGATGGGAAGATTGTGACCATTGATCATATTTCCGTTGTTAAACCTGATTATCATGTGACTCCTAGTCATCAGACTTCCCTGAATGTCTTGCATGTTCTTGTGGCTCTTTCCCCTTCTAATTAACTTCTTCCTGTCATAGGTAAAATGGGGGGCATGGCTCTAGCCTCTGGAATTCATATTGGAGTTAAGTTTATAGCTTCTTATGTAAGGGGGAAACCCACCAACCTCTGGACATCATGTTGGTTTGGAACTTGTTGTGACCATAGTTCCCATTCTGTGTCAAGCTCATTAAAAAATGAAACAGATGCCTATGAGCAAAGTTTTTATTCTATGTCAAGCTCGTTAAAAAATGAAATCGATATCCTCAAGCATAGTTTACCTTTTGGTTTCAAGCTTGCATAAAAATGAAACCATTCCTGAGCATAGTTCATTTTCTATTTCAAGCTCATTAAAAAATGAAGTAGGTGTCCTTAAGCATAGTTTACCTTTTGGTTTCAAGCTTGCATAAAAATGAAACCATGTTCCAAGCATAGTTACCTTCTATTTCAAGCTTGTGTAAAAATGAAATAGATCCCCTTCCCTTAAGTCAAGTCTTCCCTTTAGTGTTAGAACTTGAACCTTCTTTTCACCTTCCCGATTTGCATTCTTACTACCCCCCTGATGAACATTTTCACATTAATAACCAGGTTTTTACATTGGGTATGGAAGAAGAATCGTCAGACGAAACAAATATTGGGGGGCATGTCGAGCCCCTAGCAACCATGCTAGGGGTAATATTCGCTAGTGATCATGCTGGGGGCAATCTTCCAACCTTTGTATATCATGTTAATTCAATTTTTCAAGCATAGTTTAACCATTGGTTTCAAGCTTGCGTAAAAATGAAACCAATCTTTAAGCATTCTTTCAACTGATCTTCGAGCTCGTTAAAAACAATAAGATGGTGTTGAGCTTACTTTTCATTTTTCACCCTCTGGTTAAAACATGAAAAGTGGTTTGAGCTTACTTTTTTACTTTTTTGTGCTCTAGATTCAAACATGAAAAAGGTTAATAGAGTCTTCTTTAAGCTCTTTTCGAACTCTTAAAATGTGAAAAGATAGTCGAGTATTTGTCTTCTTCATACTCGTAAAAGTATTTGAAGAGTCATCTCTCTAACGGTAGGTTAACTCTTTTTCAGTTCGGATGGACTATTTAGGAAAAAGGAACACTCTAGCCAATCATGACTGGAAGAGTTCTCTAAGGTATAATTTTATACTTTTTTCGGGCCTTAGGGACTAAATCATACGAAAAAATACCCTTTGGAGTTTTCTTTAGTTTGTTCAGACTCTCTAAACATGAACTACACCGAGTTAACTTTCATTGGACTCGTTAAACTAAACATTGAAACACCCTTTTTTGGGAACGAACCCCTCCTTTCTCAGGTTCGTGAAATATATGGGAATGGAGTTATCTTTAGATGAGCTAAAATGAATGTTTGTTACCCTCTTTGAACTTGTAAAAATGAAAAGAGGCACTCATCAATCATGATGGGGAAATTAAGGGAAAGGGAAAACATTTTGCAATAATGGTAGTTTGTCGTTACCTTTGAACATGGCACTTGTCTACATATCATTTCAATTAATATGGTTCAGATCTAGAACAAAACACAAACACAAAATGCTAGACTGTCCCTAGATCTGGTTAATCACTTGAATGGAATTTCATGATGCTTCTCTCAAATTTTTTCCTCACTATCCTCGTAGAAGAACTTGTAAAATATGGAAGACAACAAAGAAAACATGATAGCATACAATATAATCAACTAGATCTATGCTTGTGACCAAGGAATCAAGAAATATAAACACATGAAATAGTAAATATGGGAAAGAGAAGAAATTATTTATTAATAAATGATTGGAGAGACTACAACCTTCATGCCTTGGTGTTTAGAGTTCCTTCCAATGGCTCCTTGCCTCTAGCTTCACCTTGCCTCCAAAGACTCAAGAATGATTTTGACAGAATTTGGGTATGAAACAAAATTCTTCCTCCTTTGTCCCATGGGGGATGAGCTAGTATTTAAAGGCATGGAAGGATAGGTATGGTTGAGGATCTCTTGGGTGAGGTGGATATTAGATCCTATTTCAAACCTGATACCCAGCTAAAAAATTACCATTACCCTGTAGATGTTGGTGAATTCAATGAAGAAACGCAGTGCATCAAAACCATCCCATGTCAGTTTTAAGGGATGGATACTGAAAAATATGTCACTGAGCCCATGATGAGTTTGATTTTTACCCTGAGTAATTTCCCAATCGACTGAGAGGAGCCGAGCTAGTCAGTACAAGTTTCTTGTCTCAAGTTTAATGAGTTCCTAGATGAGAATATTCACTCTCAGCTAGTGGATTTTCCTAAGACCAGAACCTTTAGATTTCAATCCTACTTGTTGAGAATGTTCCTATCTTTCAATGAAGAGAACCTTCAACTTCTGAAAATAATGATCACAGAGGAAATCAACAATGATTACACCAAATTCATGAACCTTTTGATAACATGAGTGTATGGCTCCTTCTTCAAGAGGAAACTACCCAGGGTGTTACCTGAGATGAAGGAAGCCTTGCAATCCTCCCCTGACAAGAGGATTAGATATTGATTCTTATCAGAACAGGGTATAGTAATCAGGATATGTATTTTTCCACCATACTTACAGGCTGATTTCCATTTTGACTTTAAGGGTGTTCGAATTAGAATTGATCAAATAGAGGCTGATAGTGGAAAATGAACACTTCCTGAGTTTCAGGAAGTCTTCAAAGATTAAATTTCCTTGGGCCATAGGCCCGTTTGTCATAAAAAATAAGTTTGCTCTCCCACTAATAGAGAGTCTACTTAGAGAATTGGGATCCCCTATTGAGGCTGCAATCAATTACGATCCCCATCACATCATATCAAGCATAAGAAAATCCAACAAAAACAAGCCTTTTGAGCACCACGAGGTGGCGGGCCTACTTGAGGCTGGAAATTAGTCAGAATACCCCTATAAGAGGAAGGGATATGATGGTATGGAATAGGACTCTACTTCTCCAACCTAGGGAAAAAACTCACCACCACTTGGCACTTCAGTCCTGGGCCCTGTGATAGAAAAGATCACACCTTTGGCCAGTGTATTTAAGCATTCCAACAAGAGGGACTTCTCTGATGTCATGGACACAGAGGAGGAGGAAACAACCAACACACCTAAGAAGCGTAAATTGGATGATGCAGGGAAGATGGTACTGACAGCTAGTGGGAAAGGCAAGAAGAAGCAAATAAAGGTCAAAGGACCTTCCTTTGAGGTTTAAGAATATGAATATTCCCAAACACTTGAAGACTCAACAAAAAAATATAGGTTGAAGACTGAGATTTTGGACAAATACAAAGGAAACACAGACATCACCATGAATGAATCTCTCAAGTTGTCTACAAAGGTAAGGAAATCTTGTGGGAAGGAGGTATCTCTGGTTTCTGTCAGAGATCACAAGAAGAATACACTGAATCTGGATATAGCCTCTAGGACCAGAGTAGCTGAGATGGGGATTAATATGGATGATATCCCTGTACTAGATATGACCCACATCCATAAGAAGAATGGGGATGTTATCCATACTGATTTGCTGAAGTCAACTCTCAAGATATCCAAGCTGTAGACTAGCAAGAGTAGAGTTGAAAACCAATTGAGACAAGAGAAGGTAGAGAACAGGGCCCACAAGTCTCAGATCAAGAATCTTCATACATACTTGTTGCTGGCTGATAAAGGGGCTGACACACAAAGGATATTATAGGAGAATGAAGATACCATTCAACTGCTAAAGAAAAAGCTGAAGATTCCAGCTACTCAGTTGATCCAAGATTTAGAGCTATCATATTTAGAAATGGAGAAAGAGATATTGAATGGTAAGCTTATAGACTACCAATCCCAACTAATGAATTTCATAGAAAGAGAGAAGAAATGGTAGAAGGATATGAACCTCATAGTGGAGAGTGAGAAGGCCCTCAAGGACAAAGCAGATGATCTGGAGGAAAAGTTACAAGAGAAGAAGAAAGAAATCGAAAAGGAAGTCACTCCCCCTACCACTGAACCTGGTGAGTTCTCCATTGTTCAAGCCCTAACACAGGTAAGTCTGAAGGAGTTGGAGCTGATAGGGTTGAAGCACTAGAATAAGACCCTTGAGGGATTGGTAGTGGAGAGAGAATGTGAAAGAAAGAGTTAGGAATAAAAGTGTGCATAATTACAAAGTAAGAATGAGAAACTGGTAAAGCAGGTCACAGGGAACCTTCCAATGCAAGGAGCTAAACACATCATATGGGATGCACTCATATCAGAGGCTACTAAATTAAGGCCTTACCTGGATTATATCTTCGACAAGGAAAGGGATATATAGGAATCCAGGAAGAGTGTAAAGGAAACAAAGGAAAAGATAAATAAAATTCCTATTGAGTATGCCATAAATGCCATAGATTTCCTCAATGGATTGTCAGAAGAAGATCTCATAGAAACCTACATAACAGACATGATTTATGTCATCACTTAGAGGAAGGTGGTAAAGCATCACCACCATTTAGACACCATTGAAGCCAAAATTGATATCCTCTCACATGAGGTCAAAAGTTTCATAGAAATGTTCAATCCACTGGTAAAAATGGGGCTGTCATTCTTCTGGGAAGAAAAGGGTGGCATGTTGACACAAAAATAATATCATGAAAAACTAATTCAATGTAGGTCATACCACTCCAAATTTGCGCATATGAAGCAATCCCTAGTAGGAAAGACCGTCGTTGAGAAGCTGGAAGATGACTTCGAGTTAGTGTTCACCTTCAGAACCACATGTGCGCAACTAGCATATTTTTCATATAGGGACCACATGCAGTTGCGGGTGTTGGAAAAGGAGGTGGCCTCTCTGGATTTACCTATAGTATATCAGTAGAGGGTAGTCCATAATTTTGGAAGGTAAAAATACACACTGCACAACCAAGCATGACGAGGAACAATTCAGAGCTCAGTCAGCATAAAACTGTTGGGGGTGCGCTAAACCATTGTTTTCGATCAAGCAAGCCCGAGTCTGAGATGCTGCGTTGCTATTTTAATCAAGTATGCATGTTATTCCATATTTCTTGATTTATGTTTAAACCATGGAAAATTTTCCACCTCAAATTTGTTAGGATTTGCAATGATGATTCGGGATTGATTCCCAATTTTTGTAACTGAAATTGGCTATGTTTTGAGGTTGGTCTCAAGAGCCCATGACACTATAAATGTAACCTCTACGGAGGGGTAAGGGTTGGAACTTTCATTCATAATCCTTCCGTGCTTGGATTTTTGCAGCTCTATCATTTTCTTGGAAGTAGTAGTGAAAAGAATTTTCTGAGTTTCTGAGATTCATCAAGTTGTTCCATGTTCAGTTGTGTTTTCTTGTATTTAACATTTCCATGTATGTTTATTGCTTCCAATACATTTCTAGATTGTATGTAAGGAATTCTTCCTTGTTAGGTGCTACTTATATGAGAAATTGTAATCATCATTTGTGTATAATTACTGAGATGGAATTCATCCTTAGATAGATGCTCTGTTTCAATTATTAACCTCTATAGTGGTTTTTGCTAAAGGTGTTTTCAAGAGATTCACACATAGATAAGTGCCTGTTGTTTCATTGGGATTCTCCTTCTTTCTCCTACCATTACATCAAGTTATTAGGCTGAATATAACAACTACGTTGCCTCATATTACATAAGAGAACCAACACTCATTATTGTTGTAAGTCCCTTGAATATTTTCAAGCCGTGACTCCATTTCCCAATGGTACTTCTTGTTTGTCTGTCTTACAATCATTTATTTATAAATTTTCTATTCCTATCAGATATATATCCTTCTGAATGCTTGCTTAAATCCATATATGTATGTGAATGTTCTTGTGACAAAGAGAGAGCCCTCTCTGACTGTATAGTTTAGAATATAGTCTAAATATTGGTTTGAAATGGTTACCCCAATGATATCCTACAACAACCATAGGAAAATCATTGGGTGAATTTTTGTGTGGATGTAGCCCATCTTAGGTGAACCACACTATATTGGTGTCTCTCTTGTAATGTGTTTACATGTTTAATATTTGCATCTTGTTTATAGTTATTTCTTTGTGATCCTTTTTTTTAACGTCCCGAATTTAAAATTCCTTGTACACTCTTTCCAAATCTTCATAACTCTTATGACTATCCCAAGCTGCCTTTAAATTTTTCCCGATCTTAACATTTTCTTGCTCAATTTCCTTGAGCATTTATGGCCCAAGAACTTCCCTATTCACTAGACTATCCCAGTTGACCAGAGTTTTGCATCCTTTTCCATACAATGATTCAAATGGAATCATTTCCAATGATGCTTGATTTCCATTATTGTATGCAAATTCAACCAAGTGTATGTAATCCTCCCACTTGGATGGTTTATCCATCACACAAATTCTCCACATGTCATGAAGAACTTGATTAACCCTCTCGGTCTGACCATATGTTTGAGGATGATACACTGTAATAAAATTAAATTGCATTCTCCACTCCTGAAATAACCATTTTCCAAAATTTAGATGAGAATTTTGCATCTTGATATGAAACTATTTCCTTGGGAAATCCATTCAATTTCAATACTTCCTTCATGAATATATTTTGTATGTCACTTGCTTTATGAGTGGGATTGACTGGAATAAAATGATATTCCTTTTATAGATTGTCCACCTCAACCATAATTAAATAATACTTCCTTACTATAATTGGAAAGCCTGTTATAAAGTCCATAGAAATTATTTCCACTTCCATTTCGAAATGGGCGAAGGCCGCAACAATGCTTCTATATTTCTGTAGCTAGACTTCTATGGTGGTTAATTTCCGGAGGAGGCCTCGAAGTCAGCACAAACTAGCTTCCCTCTATCCTCAAAACTAAATTGAGTAGATAATCATTTTTCCTTAAGTCAGGTAACCATACTTAAAAAATCAAATTTCAAACTTATATTATGAATTTCAACTTTTGAAATTCCCAAACGCTTCTTAACAATTAAAATTAAAATTTTAAAACTATCAAAAATTAATTTTATAATAAACTTTTTATAGTCATAATTAATAAATTTAAAACTATTAAAAATTAATTTTATAGAAAACTTTTAAAATCACAACTAAAAATTAATTAATTTATATGTTTTAAGAATTGAAGAAAAATTAACAACTTTTCTAAACTATTAACAAGAATAGTAGTGGTAAGAAGTACATGAAATCACCAATAATTAGTATTGGTTCGAATTTTATTAAATTTTTTTTAATAAAGACTTATAAAATTATAAACATTGGTTAATTAAAATTTTAATAAAGTTTTACAATGGTTAATATTTTTAATTAAAGTTTTATAATGTTTAATAATTTTAAAGTCTTTATATTGAAAATTATTAATTTTTTTTTTTTTTAACAATACTCTAACTAAGCAAACTTAACCTAAATCTATAAACTTGATTTACAAGTTTACAAAAATTTAAAACTATAAACTTATAATTATGAACTTATAATTTTAAACTTATAATTTTTGTTTATAAGTTTAATGTAGATTATTAAAATTAATAAACATTGGTTAAAATTCTAATAAAGATTTATTTAAATTAAAAAGATGGTTTAAATCTTTATATTAAACTTTAAATATTAAAAATTATAGAAAAAATTAAAACTAAAAATTATAAACAATACTTTAAACCTAACCTACAATGGTTGAAACTAATTCATATCTCATTAGTTTAAAACTATTTTAAAAATAATTGGTTAAGAATTATAATAGTAGATTACAAAATTAAATACAAAATTTTAAATAAAACAATTGATACCATAAAACAATTTAGGGTTCTTAGTCGTTCCTTCCATGAACTCTCTGAACCGACATCTTCTTGTTACTGCATCCCATCACTATTCATTCATCTCTTTCACTCTTCATGTTACTCGGCAAACTATCCTGATGATGGATCCTGTTTTGGATTCGAAACGTCGACATACAATCATGAATACTATGGTTTTTCCAATTCCTCCTGAAATGTTTCTACATGTTGATGTTCTTTTCCTTGACTTGTTGGCACTTTTGACATCGAGAAATGTATTCTTCTATATCCTTCTTCATTCCATGCCAAAATTATTTCTTTCACGGTTGTTATTGCCTTTTGATATCCTGGATATCCATAGTATGGAATTTGATGAACATCATCCATTACTACCTTGTTCAAATATGCACAATTAGAAATGTACAGTATTCCTTTATAAATAGGAAGACGGTATTCTACGATCTGGTATCATTCACACTTTTCATATACTTTTCCATGTTACATTTTTTCTTTAACTTGAAGTAAAGTTTGATTATTGTTTTGGGCTTCAAGAACTCTTGTTCTTGAATCTAATTTGCATACACTTGATACTGCTACATGAAATTTTATGCTAAGGGCATCTGCAACCTTATTCTCTTTCCCTTTTACATGCTTAATTTCAAAATCAAATTCACATAGGAATTCTATCCATCTAGCTTGCCTAACATTCAAGCTTGGTTGGTTGAACAAATACTTTAAGCTCATGCGGTTTGGCCTAAGCTCAAATATTCTTCCCAACAAATAATGTCTCCACATATTGAGAGCATGTATTATGGATACTAATCATAAATCACAAGTTACATAATTATTCTCATGCTCTTTTAATTTTCTTGAATCATAGAAAATCACAAATCCTTCGTGTATAAGCACTCCACCTAATCCTTTGATGCAAGCATTCATGCACACTAAAAAATTCTTCTTTGTATCTGCAATCTTCAAAATAGGATCACTGGTAAGCAACTTATTCAACTGCTGAAATATTTATTCACATTTTTTAGACCATAAAAACTTTTCATTATTCCTTTCAATGAAGTAATCAAATGAGCGATCTTGGATAATCCTTCAATGAACCTTCTATAGTTTCTTGCAAGACCTATATAAGATCTAACATCGGTAACATTCTTTGGTGTAGGTAAATCCTTTATAGATTCAATATCTTATGGATCCACTACTATTCCTTCTTCTGAGATAACATGACCCAAATACTGCACCCTTCTTCAGTCAAATTTACACTTTCTTAGATTTTCATACAATTGGTGCTCTCTATGAACTTGCAACACCATTCTAATATTTTCCTCATTCTCTTTTTTATTCTTTGAATAAATAAGAATATCATCCAAGAACACCAACACAAACTTATCCAAATAATTGATAAGAACACTATTCATAAGGCACATGAATGTGGTAGGTGCATTGGTAAGACCAAATGGCACCATTGTGAACTCATAATGGACATATATTGTCCAGAAAGTTGTGTTGTGGATGTCTTATTCCTTTATCCTCACTTGATGATACCCACATATCAATTCAATTTTTTAAAACACTCTAGCTTCCTTCATTTGATAAAAAAAAATCAATTTTGGGTAATGGGTACTTATTCTTGACTACCACTTTATTTAGCTTCCTGTAATCAATGCACTACTTTAAACTCCCATCTTTTTTCTTTAAAAATAACACTAGTGCTCCCCAAGGAGAAAAACTTGGTCTTATATACTTCTTTTCCTTTAATTTATGTAGCTAGATTTTTAACTCTACTAATTCTAACACACTCGTTCTATAAGGAGCTTTGGAAATTCTCGTTTCCCCTGGAAAAAGATTGATTGTAAAATCAATGTCACTTTTTGGTGGTAGTGCTGAAACTTCATATGAAAACACATCTTTGAACTCTTGCAACAAGTGATGATGTTCTATATTTGGGCCTTTTTCTTTTAAAGAAACTGATATATGAGCTGCATATAACTGGAAACCTTTCTTGTAAAATTTTCCTAATTGTAAGGATGGAATATGTCTTACTGAAACTTGCTTGGGAATTCCTCTTACCAATATTGGCCTTCCTACTTCATCAATGCATTCAAAAATGTTTTTATAATAGTCCACCTTGTCTCTATGATTTTCCATCGAATCTATACCAATAAGAGCATCATATGATCCTAATGGCGGGACATTTAAATTTTCTTTCGTGAGGAGTCCATTCAAATCTATGGGGAAATCCATCAGTACTTCACTCAAATTTATTTTTGTTCCTATGGCTAATTGGACTAACCATGACTTATTATGTTTCACTTTTCCAAGAGGAAAAATTCAACGACATTTGGAGAAACAATCAATGAAAATATAATTGTATTTCTTAGAAATATTACCTCCAACTTCCACTACTAATGATTTATGGTCTACTTGATGGTTATCCAACGCTGCATAAATTTTGGGAGTTCCTCTTTCCATGTCCTCCACTATAAATGTTGCTTGTAAGTTGTGTAAGCATCAAGAGTTATCTTTCCAATGTGGAAAGTCCTTAAGAATGTGGTTCTCTCCACATCCCCACCACTGAAGTGGTCTCTTTGGCCCTTTCTTTTCTACTACTATTGGCTTAACTCTACTTCATGCTTGATGTCTTATCAAATAGGGTGATATGAAGTGGATCTTATTTATTACTTGATTTACAATGATCTTAGAGTATCCATAGCATTCTATTACCTAAGCACCAAAATCAATTGCTTTTCTGAGTACCTAGATGAGAGATTCATATTCAAAAATATTATTAGTGCACTCAAATTCTAGTCTGCAGGTAATCATGATATTGGTGCCTTTAGGAGATATTAACACACAACCTGCACTAGATCCTTATTTTGATTTGGATCCATAAAAAACTAAAGTCCATGAATTTGAATGTAGTCTAAATTTTGTATTTACATTATATACATTTTGTATAATGGAACCAGAAAATGGAACAACAATATAATTAACAATTTCAGATTGATTTTCAATATTTTCCATGGGTAAGGAATCAACAGGCAAATTTCCTGAGAATGTATCAAATGTGTAATGTTCAATATGTGAGCTAAAGTATATAACAATATCATTGGAGTCATTCATATCAATGACTATCTGCTTAATTTATGGCTCTCTCATGATCTTAATTTGATTAGGCCGTCCATTGTAAGGGAGCCACAAATGGGACCAATTAGTAGCAAAATAACCTTTTAGTTTTTTCGACCAATCTCTACTTAACCATGTGCCACATGCTTCAGGAATGCCATCAAAAACAATATCAATTGTCAGGTGAATCCTCAGATCAAAAGGCAAGGTCAATGAAACATTTTTCAAATCCCCAACTACTCTGACTCTGGATTGATCAAGTTGCAAAATCTAGGTAGGAAAAGGTTTGCATGATGCATTAATCTTTTTGCAGACAAAAAATGGCATAACATTGAACGAAGCACCCGATTCTACCATGCAATTATGTACATTCCTATTCAATATGTCAAAAGTGAGTAAAAAGGGGGGTGCCTTCTTCCCACATGGTTTTTGGACATCAAGCTTAGAATAAGTATCTAAATTGTTGTTATGATCTTCATTGGAATTATTCAAAATCATGATTTTGGGAAGGATTTCTATCATGGAAAGTATTTTCAGCAATTCAAAGAAGGATATATTGGCCTTAGTCCTTTTTAAATCATTAATGAGATTATATTCAACTTCAGGAATGATGGTTTCTTTTTGCGCCATTGTTTTTCCTTTATTAGGAGTGGAAGATGATGACAAAGGTTCATGTGAAATTTTCCCTTTAGTTCTGGTATTGTAAGGGTGTTTCACATTAAAAAAAAACTCATGTTCATCTTCCTCCTCAACTATACATAATTCAGAAAAACAATTTATCGTATTATCATTTTGATCTTGTTCTTTCTCAGAAAGCTCAAGATTTTCAATCCCTTTCATATTTTTCTTACTGTAATCAGTGATATTTTGGGATTTGGGAGCTAGAACCCTGAAAATAACATAAATATATTTAGAATTCAATCCTTACTCAAGATTTGGTGGAATTTGAGGAGGATTGTAAGATATCCTGAAAGGTGTCCTTTCCGTTCCTATGTTATTGTTTTGATTTTCAGTGTTGTTCTTTTTTAATTCCACCAACTCATTGGAAATTTTATGTGTTAAATTCTTCATGTTTTCCATTTCGAAAGGATATTTATTTTGCGTAGTGGGTTTGGGGAAGTTGTCCTGTCTCCTACGGGATGAATAAGGTTGGTCAACTTGAGTGTCCGGGTTGTCTTTCAAGAAGACCATGTCTTTTTCTACCTAGATTTCCTCTGCAAAATCCTCTTGAAAGTTGTTTTTGTATTCTCTTTTGACCCACATGGAAATAGGGGTAGGTAAATATTTGATATAATAGGAAACCAATAGTTCTTATGTTGGAAGAAATTTGGCAGGGATTCTATTTTTTTAGATAGGATAATCTATTTTTTAGACAGGAGAATCTTTGGTTGAAATCTTTTACCCTTTCTTTTCTTTTTATTCTTAGATAAGATAGATCCATGAACATATTTTCAGGAGTTCTATCATCTCCAAACTTCTCAAGAAATAAGATCTCAAAATCATCCCAGAAGTTAATGGATCCGAATTCCAAAGAAACATACCAGGTGGAGGCTTTCCCTTTAAAATAGTAAGGAAATAACCTACATACCACATCTTCATGTACTACATTCCTTAGCCTAATAGCTTGCATGAAGGTTTTGATGTGATCTTCTGCAGGAGACCTCTCATCAAGATTGAATTTAAGAATCAATTTCTCTAGATTTTTAGGTAGTTTGTGTTGTTGTCTAGGAATAAAACAACATCCTGATCCAACCAAGGTCTTTTTGTTTGATATGACATTGGTATTTCTTATGAAGCAGATGAATCTGAAGATGAGTGACTATCAGAATATTCCTCAAAGGATGATGGAGATGGATAAGGAGGTGGGGATGGTGGTTCACCTAATACTATGTTGGGATGTGGAATTTATTGTGGTTGATCCATTTTTCGAACAAAGGATTGGTTTGAATCTCAGAGAGTGGTTTGTGTCAATCCGTGGAATATTGGTCAGAGGGGGTTGTGACAATACATTTCGCATATTTCGACACATTTCAACCCTTTGTTCCACTATGGCAGTAATGTCTTGAGTACTTTTCCTTAGTTTCTCAAGAGTCAAAGGCCCTTTGGTTGGTGACACAAAGATTATTTCAGGCCTTTTTTTTACCTGCTCTAATGCATGGGTAGTATTAATTTTCGTTTGATTTTCCACTGGTTGCACCGTTGATGTGGACGCTTGCATATGACTTCTAGTAACAACTGGTGATCTTGGAGGAGGAGGTTTACTGGTGTTTTTTTTAGGCATGAATAATCATTTCCCTACTTCTAGTGCCATTTGTTGATTCCTGTTAAGTAATGCTGGAAAATTACAAGGAAACAACATGAGGAGAAACCCCAACCTGAAAGGCTTCAAATAATTCTACGCAAGGATAGTTCTACCCCCAATTTGTTTGGTATGACTAAATACTATGAATATTAGGCCTCCACTGGCACTATGTGGGAAAATCCAATGGATCTATCTTATTAGCAGGAAGATATAGATATTCATAACACAATTAAGGATGATATTTATTTTAAATTATTCTACTTAAGCTTATGGAATATGATTGAAGGTAACAGAACAATCAAATAAAAATTTCCTGATAAATGTTGTACTAATGGATATAGATATAAACTAGATCTACCATTATCATTTTTAAACAAAATAAGACAATAACAACTAAATTATCTCATTCAAATATCCCAGATGATAAAACCATTATGCCAAACACATGCTAATTCAGAAATTAGCATTTCAAAGTAAAGATAGTTGTTTGGTAATTGCAAAAGTAAATGCTATTAATTAAACAAAGAAATTTATTTAATCATAGCTTACAAATGAACCAGGCGCCGAGACATCGATCAAACAATTTAATGAATTTAATAAATATAAATATAAAACAGTGTTATAACAATGATCGAATGGGAAACCATAATTCATCAAATAAATTCAATGAACATGACAAAGGAAATATGCAAATAAAATTTCTAAATTCTATTGAGGTTGCAAGAAATTACAATTACCCAAAATATAGATTGTTCCCAGTTCTCTCTTCTAGTGGTATCTCTTCCACTCTCTCTCTTTTCCCTCCCCCTTTCATATGAGATATAAGTCCCGTTAAATAACAATTACTAAATAGTACAAAGGAACAAATCTCCCATGAAAGTGGGAATTACAAAATTATGATTTAATATTTTCCAAGGGAATACTTCCACTTGGAAAATACTTCCAACAAATCCTGGATGTCTTGATATTGAGCATGCTCAAGATGCAGTTGGGATTTGAAGTTAAAGGACTCGATCTCCCTTTTCTTTGCATTTTCCCATTCATGGAGGAAGAGATTATCCTCATTTATGAGGTTATTGGTGACTCGATCGTCTCTTTAATCTCTGCCACGTGGATGGAATTGATCTACTCTATGCGTTGCTTGGATTTCAAGTGCTCCCTTTCAACCTATTAAATGAATATATTAGGTGGGAGAGCGTTGTCAATGAGATCCATGATGGGTAAGACCAACAAGATTAAGAGGGTGTCAGATGTGAACCATATATTTCTACAGACCCTCTTCCCTTATTTGATTGTAGATTCCACTAATTCATAGACATGTTCCCAACACTCTAAAGAAAACTTGACCATTCTGATCTTGAAGTTGTCCAACACTGGCACATTTTTAGGTTTATCTTTAATGAACTTTTTCCAGTCTATTACATATTCATAAGCCTTTGTTTCCTCATTCCTTGTCTGATTGTGATCATAGATCACATGAGAGTGGCTCTTAAAGGAATTCTAGGTTTCTTGTATATCATTTAGTCCTTCGAACAATTCCACCAAACAAATTCCTGTGTTCGTCCTGTATCTTCAAGGAAAGTTCTTTGAATTCTTCCTTGGAGAATTTCTAGAAAGAAGAAGTAGGAGAGAGGGATTGTGCATCCTATAATTGTTGGTCAAGGTATGTGATTATTCCTGCATAATCCACATTCATCTCTTGTGCTTCCTTGAGCTATTGTTGTAACACTTCATTTTCAACATGCATGTTCCTCAGTTTTTTCTCATAGCTATTCTTCAATTTCTATAGCTTGAGTTCATGGAGTTCATCCGCGTGTGAATGCTCCAATTTGATATTTTGAAGTTCTTGATATTTTATCTCAATTTATTTATTTAATGAGGATATAGAGTCATAGTTGGCCTTAGAAAAATCTCGCTTGGAAGAAGCTATATCAAGGGCTTCTTGCCTCACATTAGTGAAGGATTTCTTCGATATCACCTGATTAGGAATAGTGCCATGTACTAAAGTCCCTTCCATGGTTCTCTTAGAACCTTTCTTCACTACATACTTTTCATAATTGCTCCAAAAATACTCCCCAAGGGAAACAACTACATCATCTCCAAAATTTGCTATCTCCTCCACAATAAATTTTTCCACTTCTAAGGTTGAGACCAAAGGGGTAGGATGACAAACAATAGGAGATAGGATGGACATGGTTATTTGGGGGATCGATAAGGGTGATATTGGACCACCAAAGAATGAAAGTGAAGGAGTGGAGGTGGTAGATAAAATGGTAAGATCTAAGAATACAACTGAAATTGGGATCACATTTGGCTCCAAAGGTGAGACAAAAAATATGACTTGAGTTGGATGAGTACATACATTTCTAATAGAGGCAGTCGATTGGTCAATTATTGTGGAACGTGGGACTATAATATCTGAAAAAATGAAAATAGAAATACTCATAAGGATGGATGAGGGTGTAAGATATGTAACAGTGGAAGTGGTGATAATTTTTGAGAAATGAATTTGAGGGAAAGAGTCACCAACCACTAAACCCTCAAGTGCGATAAATAGAATCCTGAGCAATTGAAACAACAACTAGTAAGTTCACAGGAACAAGAATTGGACATGCAAATTTAGGGGGAAGGGATTCTTATTCCAGATCATTCTCTTCAATATTAAGGGTATGCATGTGTGGTACTGGTTCTTGAATTGTCTGCTTCTTAGGTCGAGGTGTTGAAGATGTTACTTGTGCTTCGACCACTAAAATTATCATTGCTAAGCTCTTCTCATTTCTGCAACTATTTGTATAAGAGAATTGAGAGTGTTCAATCATCTTGTTTTTTGTGGATCCTCACCCAAGGTTTTCCCATTGTCATATGTCTAATATGTTTTCACCAAAGAAGTGCTGGCTTGAGCTTTCTATGCTTCTTTCTCCACTAAATTTTTCTGTGTCATTTCGTCCAATGACAGTTCAAGTTTCATATATTGGAGCACTTTGACCTTGAGCTCCGAATGATACCAGAAGATGAATCTCTTCTCATCTTGTGAAGAAGTCTTGTAAAATAGTCAACACCCTGATAAATAGAGTCATCACGATCATTTTGATGAACATAAGAGATCCTCATGTTCTCTTGTGTGAAATGGTTGGATAAGAAAGACTTTGGATCATGCATCCTCCTGAAGGCTTCCCCAATATTTAGAGTAGTCACTTTCTTTCCAAGGAGGATGGCATGACTAGAATTATAGATTACTAGAGATCCAAGGTTCAGGGGGAACTTGGGTCACCTTTTCCTTTTAGCCCCAATCAACTTGGGGAAGACACCATCAATTATTGTTTGTAAGGATATCTCTTCCAAAACTATTATGTCTGGCAGAATATTAGGAAATATATGGATTGTGTTGCTACTCCAAATATCGATATAGGAATAATACACCCCCATATACCAGTATCCTATTGTGGAAATCAATGCCTTGGCCTGGTATGAAAAGGTAGGAGCATCCTGCTTGAAAATATTGTGATAAATAGAGCCTATAAAGTGATCAAATATGTTGTACATGAGAGGTATGGAATTATCCTCCCATAAAGATGAGTAGTAAATATGGACTGGAGGTCCAAATTTTGTCCAATCCCATCACATGGCTATGAAAGGGATAACTGAGCAGAAAACATCCATGACATATGCAGAAATATAAAATGCTGGTTTTCTGGATGCGGGAGTCTTCTGATATTTATCATTTTATTCTTTTAGCGCCACTGAAAAAATATGTGCCCAATTGAAAGATTCACCTGTAGTGAGAACATGATGGCCCAAGGGCACCCATTTGGCTTTGAAAGAAGTGTAGTTCGGAAACATGTATAGGCTACAAAACATTGTTGCCAATAAAGAAATGGGCTCCTTGAACAAGGAAATAGGGTAAATCTTGTCGGCATTGGGTGTGAAGGTAGCAGTGTTTTCCATCCACGATTTCAGCATTGCTTCAAAATCATACTGGGTCATGGAAGTATCCAAGAATTGATTACTAAGAAACTGTTGTGGCTATGTAAGAGCATAAGCCCTGGAAAACACTTCAGGACAGAAAGAGCCCAATGTTGGAGGTTTTGCGATCATATGGAAATAGATCATAGTGTGATATAGTTGTTATTGATGGAAACATAGTTCTAAGCATATGATCCATATAAAAAAGGACTCAGATATGAACCTGCAAAAGAAATAAATGGTTGGGAGCAAATCCAAAAAGTTTGAAAGATAATCTGATGAACAAATTCGACGGTGAGGAGTGAACCTGCACAAGAAATCAATGACATGGAAGGAGTTTTGTAGGTGGAAGGTGGAAAGCAGAAAGTTTAGAAGATGTTTAAACAAATGTTGAAAACTGTTGATGTAATTGTAACTTTATAATGTATTCACTTGTATTTCTTATGTATTGTACCCCGATGCTTATTCCAGGATGTGTCTGTAATGTAATTGAGTCATGTCATGCCATGATGTTTCGATCAAGATTTTCTATAATGTAATTAAGTCATGTCAAGCCAATGTGGGTAATCCTCCTATTGTTCAAGGGTTAAAGTCCCCGCAGTTTCGGGGCATTAGGGTTGTTAGACTCACCTAGTGAAGTCGGACCTGGTAGGGTTTAGTCAAGCCAAGAATTAGTATAAATAGAGAGCTATCCTCTCTATTTATAATAGACTCACTCACACTTAGTTGTAGCGCATAGCTGAGGAAGAAGAAAACACTCGGGCTAGGAAGAAAGAAGGTTACTGCTGTCGAGAGACATCTTACTATTTTGGGTTTTACTTTTGGTGTTGATTCTATCTCTGAGGAAGTTGTGGGGTTTTCTCCATTTATGGCTTCCCCAAGGAAAAAAAATGTGTTCATTGTCTCTTGTGTTTGATTGTTGTGCTTGTTATTCTCTCAGTTAAAGATCCTAATATAATGCTAGCTTAATGTTAAAATTCTAACATGGTATTAGAGCTAACCTGAGAAGAACACACTGTGCAGCTATGGGAAATAGGGATTCCTACTTTCTAGATATCTCTCCATATATTTTCAACAAAAGAAGGTTGGAATAACTCTCCTCACTAGGGTGCATCTTTCTGTTGAAGCAGAATCCAATTCTGAGGTTTTTCAGTTTTGGACCCGACACTACTGTCGGAAATCAGGGCTTTGCACAGAAGTGGAATTTTTTAGTGAGCCCAGGCCTAGATTGATCTCCTCCCCAAAATAAAATTTTAGAGAACAAGATCAAAGCATTTGGTTGAACAGAAATCTGGAAAAGAAAAACCCTAATCTGCTCCTGAACTAGCACTGCAGAATTTCAGCTCCAAATCCAGACCCGACATCTTGACCTGGTAAGATCTAAGTATTTTTTATTTCCATTTGTGGTTCTCAGTTAATATGTCTCATCATACCAAGCTTGATGAAAAGCTTGAGGGAGCTGATAAATTCCTAGCCTAGAAGTATAGGATCTCCCTAGTTCTAGAAGAAACTGAGTTGGACTCCTATATCCATGAGGAGTTCCAATTCCAGAGGGAGATGAGGCTAAGGCCTTACATAAGAAGAAGTTGGTTATGGAAAAGAGTATTATTATTGATTCAATCAAGGATCACCTCATACCACAGGTGTCCTCCCTCAATACAGCTAAAGCTATGTTTGATGCCCTAACCAAACTATTTGAAGGGAAGAACATCAACTGGAAGATGACTCTAAGGAACCAGTTGCAAAATGTAAAGATCCAGAATGAGAAGACCATCCAGTCATACTTCACAAGGGTCTCCTAGATCAAAGAACAGCTGGAAGCAGTATATGAAGAAGTGGAGAATGCAGAAATTGTGATGACAACCTTGAATGGTCTCCCTAGGTCATGGGATTCTTTCATCCAAGGAATCTGTGCTATGAATAAATTAGTCAAGTTCAGTAGACAGTTGGAAGAATGTTCTCAAAAAGAAGCTCGAGAATAAAATATGGGAAGTGAAGATCAAGCTCTCACAGTACACTCCAAGAAAGGAAGAAGGGAAAATCATCATCACCAAGGTAAGCATTCTCATCATAAAAATCCATCCAAACTCAGATGTTATACATGCGATGAAATAGGACACTTAACTAGAAATTGTCCCATGAATAAGAATGGATCCAAGAAGAAGAAGAACTCCAAAAGAAGACATCATGCTCACACTGCTAAGGATGATGATCCTCCAAGGAAGAAAGTAAAACAAGAAAGTGAAAACTCTTCAAGTGAAGAAGAATATGTTCTGATCCCCACTCTCATGAGAACTTTCACTTATGGAAGTAAATATTGGCTTATTGATAGTGGGGCTTCCAAACACATGATAGGTTTCAAGGAATCTTTTGAGAAAATATCCAAACATAATTCACCCCATAAGGTGAAACTTGGGGATGACTACCAATATCCCATAAAAGGTAGTGGTGAATCCTCCTACAAGCTAGACTCTGGAAAGTCTATGAAAATGAATAATTTCTTTTTTGTACCAGGACTAAAGAAGAATCTTCTATCCATATCGACACTAGATGCAAAATGCATGAGGGTTGCATTTGTAGATGGCCAAGTCCTCATGTGGTCAAGAGGAAAGACTATTGACGATGCAATAGTAATTGGAGAACAAGAAGGAGGATTATACAAATTGAAGGGCCATCCAAAACAAGCTTTGGTCCATGAAACAGTAGAGCCAAGTGAACTTTGGCATAGAAGGCTTGTATATGTGCACTACAGATCACTACCACTTGCAAGCAAATTTGTTGAAGGTCTTCTAGAAATTCAAGCAAAACATGATGGAGTCTACAAAGGATGTGTGAAAGGAAAGAATACGAAGAAGACATTTCCAAGTAGCGAGATCAAGGCAAAAGGAATCTTGGAAATCATCCACTCCGATGTATGCAGACCAATGTCATCAAGTTCACTAAGAGGGTATGTATACTATGTTTCTTTTATTGATGAATTTTCTAGGAAGACATGGATTTACTTCATGAAGAACAAAGATAAAGTTTTTAGGAAGTTCAAGGAATTCAAAGCCTTGATCAAGAACCATAGAAAAAATAAGATCAAGACCTTTCGATCAAATAATGGCGAAGAATTCACATCAAATGAATTCAAAGACTTATGTAAAGAATCAGGGATTAAGAGGGAGTTATCCACTCCATATAATCCACAATAGAATGTGGTTGTAGAAAGGAAGAATAGAACTATCATGGAAGCTGCAAGAGAAATGCTTCATGTTCAAGATCTTCCCATGCATCTATGGGAAAAGGCTACCAGAACAATGGTGTATGTACAGAACCGTACTCCACACAGAGTACTCGAGAATAAGACACATGAAGAAGTATTTTCCAGCAAGAAACCAGAAGTCAGCCATCTCAGAATATTCATCTGTCCAATGTACATATGCATTCCAAAAGAAAAGAGGACAAATTTAGATCCTTCAGGAAAGAAGGGTATTGTTACGGAGAGAAATTCCTATGGCTTGGGGTACCACAACAGACAAAATTAACTCCAAAAACAAATCCTTTCCTATATGCAGGAGAAACCAAACATCTAACACTAAAGGATCTCGATTCGTACCTTATTCTAGATGGTTGATGTAGATCCCCGTTGAGCTTTTCCACTCCAGCTTGTATTGATAAATTGCTTCCTCAACATTCAGCAAACAAGACAAGCATTCTATATATAATTGTGTTAGACCTACTCTAACATATATAATCAATAACATATAAGCATTTAAAAGCATCCATGGATCAAATACTCATTTAAATACACATTATTGGACAGGAAAAGATATTTCTATTGATATAAAACAAATATTACAATAGTGACAACCTCTGTCGGCACGTCTGTGAATCGAAGAAACTGAGTCCCCTACTTGGGCCTCCACCACTTCAATTCTCCATCTCTCAATAGAAATATCACAAGCAAAAGGAAAGCTTGGGAAGAACACAAAGTGCTCCCAGGGACAAAGGGATGCAGACTCAAGTATAAGCTCTAGCAACAATGGACTATAGTTTTCTTGCTCTTCAATTCCTCCCCCTTCAATGTATCCAAAGGGTTCCTTATATAGCTCTTCAATGGGGTAATGGAAGGTTGAATCCAAGCGATCTCAAGGCATATGGAAGGCTAAGAGACAAGTGATTCAGATCCACATCAAGGAAAACTCCAAAATCATTTGTCCTTTTGCACACATCCCGATTTATGCAGGTTTAAGGGTCAAATCCATGTATATACGCGAGAAAGGGATTAAAAGTCATGTATGGCAATTATTGCATGTTTTTAGGGATGATATTGGAAACATCAAAGGTACAAAAATGGTCCATGGGGTCTAAAGAGTCTGCAGATGGATAGGGAAGGCCATAAAAGTGTGATCCACCATGCCTAGTAAAATCAACTATAATAGATTCCCTTTAATGTGTGAGGTCAGAGGGGTCATAGGATGGCCGAAATACATTATAAGTCCATCCCAGAAGTGGAGTGATGAAGAACCTAGTGGAAGAACCAGCCATCCAATCAATACAATATAATGATCAAACTCTGCACATAACTGCAAGTAGATATAGCAGTCCCATATACATAAGAGTACAATGGCCATGAATAGGGATGATATAAAATATGACATGTGTGGTCATCACCACGTACAATATAGATAGATCAAAATCTCCATGATGAAGATATACACAGGATCATGATCTCCATGTAGGATGAAGATATATAATAGATCAAGATTTCCAAAATGTCTGGAAATATCTGACATATACTGGAATCACGTCACGAGAGCTGAAATCTCATGAACACGGGCACCATCAAGGAGGTAGCATATAAGAGATGCCACCAATCTGGAAGGTCTTCTACATAAACTACTACGAGTACATGTCCTACTATGTGAATAGAGGTGTCGAGGTCGAACATAGTAGTCCATCGTCTGATTACCAATCGTTGATGTATACCGTTAATAGATGCGAGATCACCCACCAATAATGAAAATGGGAATCAAGGTACTAGAGTGCAAACTAACAAGTGTGAATAAATGTGTTGAGGTCGAACACTTGAGAGAATCCATCGATCAGGGGACATTGATGTATTCCCAAAAAACTGTCGATGGCAAGAGAAACTACCACTGATGACTACAAGTCTCAAGGCACTCAAACATGACTCTAGATTCATATCCCAGAATAAATGATCTGAAGTTGATGGGATGAAATCCATTGGAAGGAGGGAATTAAGGCATCCCCTGTCATCCAACATGAGGTACTCAACAAAACTGTATAATGTGGAAGGACTCAATCATAATGTGCATGAACCGGTAACTGTACTGGGAATGGCCGACATGTGAAGTCAAGATAACTGAGGAATGGCCGAATCAGGTTTCAACATCCTTCAAATAAGAGCATAAAGGTGAATGGTGATTGAATGTAGGCAGCACATACTTGATATACAAAACTGGGACATCTCTACGACACAGGAGGCATTGACAGAGGCTCCATAGGGACTGGAAGCTTAACCAGTCGGTGGAGATAACCTCATAGAAACGAGTACAGCTCGTAAAGTCAAACTATTAACCCAACCAACAGATGTGATATACAGTGCTTTGTTCAAAGGTGACATGACTCGACTGCTGCCAAAGATAACATCTTTTCTTGTCTGGCTTTTTGGTTTTTTGATTTTTTTGGACTTTTTCAAATATTTTTAAAATATTGAAAAAGAATAAACTTGCTTTATAGTTACAGACTAAGAGGAGATGAGTGTCAATAGACAAACAAACTAGTTCCAAGTAGTGGAACATTCCTATGCTCAATGCAAGGACATATGTGTAGGATAGCGACACTCAGGGGAAAGCCCCCTCTCGGTAAAAATCGGTAATCAAACTGCAAAGGATATATAAAATGGCTCTACATGGATAGACATGAGACAAGCTCGGGCTATATGGCTGATACTCAAAGTCAGGGAATCCGGCATAAGGCTCAATGAGGTAGGAAAAGCTCATGATAATGCAATTACAACTTGACATAAGGGAGTCCCGGGGAAACAGGCCAGCAAAAAGATCAAGAGGAGTATGAGGCTCTTGTGAAATGTCATGGTGATACTATACAAAGAAATCCCACACCCTAAAGGACAAAGTGTCACCATGGATGCCAAATGCAAACAAGGAGCTAACTAGGGTACCCATGTAAGGTCAAACTCTACCATTCACATCATATCACTTCTAAAACAACAAGAAGGTTCCGTGATAGGATAGAATGGGTTTGTACTTAAGGTTATAATGAAACAGTCATAAGGTCATACAAAATGCAAATGGAGGTGAAATATAACCTATATGCCAGTTTAAACATCATACCTGAAATTGACACGAACGGGTCAAAACAACAGTCGAAACGATGCTCAAAATGGTCTCCTACATCATTATATTAGTCAAAAATGATCCAAAAGGGTCAGAAATGGTTCAAAACTATAGAAAGGGGGTAAAAAATTTCAAAAATGTCTATAAATAGTAAAAAATTCAAAACATTATATATCATTTGAAATTTTTACCCAATTGAGCTCAGAACTTCAAACGCGAATTCCAGGAGTTTCGTCCAGCGTAATCCAACACCATTTTTTCCAGGTAACTTCCCATGCCCTGCTCTTTCATTTGCATGTAATTTTTTCAAATTTCCATGGTAAAAATTGATTTCTAGGCCAATCTAAAATATGCGCCTCGACCCACACAGAAATTGAGGATTTTTTCGTGTATAGGGCTGGCTATACGCATAAAAAATGGCTCAAATTCACGTACATACGCGGTTGTTTGCAAACAGTCGTGTATGCGACCGCATTTAAGTTTTTCTAAGACATGTAATGACCAAAACTTAAATTAAATGTGAAGGATGGTCCTATAATGGAGGGAACGAGAGCACAAGGATGTAGAATAAGCAGTACGGGGCGATATAATGGCTCAACAAGCTCTTCGTGCATGCGGGCTCTACAATTTTTGGTGTCTTGGTGGCTTAAGGGCCAAACCAAGACTATTGCAGATGCTAGTAGACTACTAGGATCCTGACTTAGAGTCTTTCCAGATCGATGAGATGTCCCTCACTATAGAGGTGAAGGACATATACTTCATTATAGGATTGTCCTGACGGGGGGAAGTGGTGAACCTACGTTCTCGTGGGCATGGAGGTGGCCTCACCATAGATGAGTATATCACTGTATACTATTATATAGACACGGAGAAGGTTGGGAGCCAGATCCCAACAAACTCCATACAGGTACTAGGCCTAAAGGCCATACTACTGACACTCGGTAGGATAGCAATGCTAGCCTCACTCCACTAGGCCTCATGGCCCTTGATGTTCTATGAAGTGGAGTGCATGAGACCCACAATTTATGATTGGAGTACTATGCTGTTGGGTAACATGAAGTAACAGATCAGCGACTGCAAGATGGGCGGGGTATGAAACTTCGGTTTCGACAGTATACTGAGCATGTTCTTCTTTGAGCGTGTTCCAGGACTCAGCCCTAGAGTTGACGTTCCTCTTCACGAGGTTAGAGATCCAGCCCAACAACATTGGGAAGATGCGATACGTAGACTAGGTGGAGGTAGGGTGTCCAACCCATACCTAGCTGACTTCTTTCCATGGTGGCGGCGTAGATAGTTTCCATCGATGATTAACCCTATGTGGGGATAGATTTTCAGGGATATCCCGACATGCCTCTACAACCAGGATTAGCATATGGTGACATTGGTAATGAATCCCAACCCTCTTTTTAGGTTTTTTGAATTATTAATTTTTTTTTTTTTTTGATATGTAGACTCAAAAGACATGTTTTTGCATGACAACACATAGTGACATCCTGTCATATGTATGCAGATGTAGGACCAAGGTGGCCTGATGGTTTCCCTTGTCATAGATGGAGGGGATGAGGAGATGACATCATGGGTGTGGATGTGGAGCAGATGCTCCAAAGCATCCACACAAACTTTATGCGGCTGACACATAGGGTACCCATGGCACAAGTCTAGGACTTTCTTGACGCCATGCAACATTGGGTGGTGGGTGTACCACGAGCATGGGTGCAGTTGGTTCGATGGCTAGCTAGAGTCGTGGTGACTTTCCACAATCAGAACCCCCCTCCTCCTCCCCAGGCTTAGATATCTGGGAGTGACACATTTTTGTACTACCATGTATTATATTTTGGTGGCTCGAAAACCCCATTTTTGTATTATGACACTTATGTATTATCACATTTTGGATGTTAATGAAATTTTTTTATGATGATCTATTTTATTTATTTATGTGTGTAAAAATGTATGTTTGTGATGAGCTTATGGTCTGTGAAACAAATGCCAATCTAACACATAGTTAGCATATGAGTCAGTAACTTGATTATAAATTCTTGGAACATGTATGTATGTTATGTTGTCAAATTTCTGTTCTAACAATCTCACACGTAAGAATCTTCGTAATAATGTTGGATCCCTAACATGATACAAGCCATTAAGCTGTGACAATACTAAATATGAATCAAGACGTACCTCAAGAGAGAGAACACCATGTGAAATGGCATCTCATAGAAGCTCGATAACGACACTATATTCAGCAACATTGTTTGAACAGGGCCGTAAACATACACCTCCTGAAGACAATACCGGACCCGTAGGAGTATAAATCACCCAAGCAGCAGAGGCTGAATGTTGAGTGTGGTGGATAGCACCATCAGGGAATCCTATGTAAAAAAAATACTCCATCGAAATTTTTCATAAGAAACGAAAGCTAATAAACAAACCCAATCACCATAAGAAAGACCTAACTATGAAAAATACTATACAATAATATATAATAATCAGTCTTGGTGTTATCACTCCAGGAAAATCCTCTAGGTTGTAGCTCGAGGATTCCTGGTAACTTAAAATATTTTTAGGGTTTTCTAATATGGATCAAGCTGGGTGACCTATATAACCTCCCACTCTCAATAAATGCATGAATCTCACTCAATCACAAGGATTTTAGTTACAACTTGTTCAGTAGTTTGAAAATAAGGTACAGGGATGGAGAACTCATCAAACTGGCAGACTTACATACAAAACAAATGCATGTAAATGGCTAAATCCTAACAAGGATGGTACTTATAAATCAAATCACATTAACTCACCAATAGGATGACAACTATTAGCTATTAATCAACTTGAAAATCACCTAAATGCACATTCAGGCATAAGTACACTAAAGATAAAGACAATGGCTGAACAACTCATAACAAAAGAGATTACAGTTCGAATAACCAAGATGAGATGCTTGAAAATATAATAGGATTACAAATCCCCAAATTCAAACCTTTATTATAAAATCAATCATGGGATTTATAGCCTTCTACAAAAATCACAGATCTTGAAACTTCGATCTGTTTACAAAAAAAATACTTGAAAGTGATAGTTTTTTCAAATTAGGGCTTCAGACCCTTGCTAAATATTTGTCTACCTATTGTGAATATCTAGTTCACTGAGTGAAATTTTAATGACTGAAGTGGTTGCTGATCATCACCACTGCTGGTTCAGTGTGAAATTGCCGCCAAAGCCAGTGTCTCGACATTTAACTGAAGTGTTTGATAGTGATCATAGGTGCTCTTTCTTGTTTAATCTGTCGGATTCTTCTACCCTGTCACTGTGATCGTAGATTGAAAGTTCTGACCTCTAACCCATTGATGCCTTAGATCGAAATGCTGCCGCAATGTCGATGCCTCAAATGATTAACATCGTGACTGTTTATGCATCAACGATTTCCATAACTAGCTTGTCAGCGATCGGAAGCTGAAACAACTAACTCATCAAAACCTCAAAGAAGAATGCTGCCACTGTTTCGATGGTGAAATGAACTAATCTTACCGCTGTCGAAAGTCACTTGATGAAGGAATTGGAGCATTAGTTCTCTGTGCCACCGACACTGTGGAGGAGCTTAGTCTTAAATTCACCGATTTGTAGTTTCTTAGTTCTCTTGATCGTCGATGATTTTCTATTGTCACGCTATCGAAATGATTATTGATTGATCGGAGGCCTTTTCTGTTTGTCTTCCACCATTTTGTCTCCTTAGTGGATTATCTTGTTGATACGTAGCCCTTAATTCTTCCAATCGCCAAAATGTTCATCTGATCGTAAAAATCGTAGTAAGTCTATCTTCTGCTGTTTCGGCTCCTTAGTGGACTAACTCGTCGATGGTTAGTGTTTTCAAGTTCCAACACCTTATCAAGTAATGGTTCTGATTTCTGATACTTGACTTCAACGACATTTAGTTCTTCATATCACTGACATTTCAAAACCTTTCAGCTTTGCCTCACCGCTATGTTGTCTTCAGTTCTTCCGATTGCCGAAGAGTTATTCTGATCATGGAAGTCGTAGTCTACAAGTTTGTCAGTGGCTAATGAGATGTTCTGATCCTCGCCCAAGCCACCAAAGCTACAGCTTTGTGAAATTTGTATCAACAACAGAGGATTTCGAACTGTTAGTGACATTCATATCCCTTATTGCATGATTTAAATTCTTCATACAAAAATAAATTATTTTGGAGATAACATCTGGCTCCTACTTGGGGATGGGAACCTCCTAGTGAGGTCCCAAGAACCCCAGACCAAAATTCCTTTCCCTAAAAGAAACTAAGTAGCTTAACACTATCCTTTATTGTTCCATTGGGCATGGAGTCTTATTCTGAAAGAAAAACAACCTACTATCTACTAATTTACAATCATAAGTCCTTAGAGCCTCAAATAAAATAGAGCTTCAAGAACCGCCCATTTACTGGGCCATCAAATACCTCTTCACCTTCCAAACTCTACAATTTGAAGGTGTTATTCTTATGTACCTGGGCTATCACAAAAGGGCCAATCCATAAAGAGTTGAATTTTCCATGTTTCCCCTTGTCTTGCCTAACATCATCCTACTTGAGGACCCAATCTCCAACCTGGAAGTTGTCTGCCTTTGCTATTTTGTCAAACATGCCCTTTATCCTCTGTTGATGAGCTTCTGATTTTCCTATAACTTTCTCTCTGATCTGCTATAATTCCACCAAATCCATCATCCTCTTCCTGAAAGAACGTTTCCATTGGAAGGATGAGCTGGATAGGAAAGATGGCCTCAGTGCCATAAACTAGTTTGAATGGAGAATTCCCTATGGATATTTTGTCTGTCACCCTATTGGCCCATAAAGAAAACTTAATATTTGAATCCCAGCTTTTCTGATTTGTCTCTATCAATTTCCTATTGATTCTGACTAGGCTTTTGTTGGATGACTCAGCCAGGCCGTTTCCTTGTGGGTAATAGGATGTGGAGTGCACCAGTTGAATACCCATTGATTCACACATTTTAACTAATGCCCCAACCTTAAAAGATGGTGCATTATCAGTTACTAACCTTACTGGGCAACCAAACCTGCTGAAGATGTTCTCATATAAGAATCTCATGATGACTTGATGAGTGACATTTCTGGTGGGTACTGCTTCTATCCATTTGGTAAAGTAGTCAGTGGCTATTAAGATCCATTTATGCTTTCCACTGGAAGATGGAATTATTTCACCTATGAAATCTAGACCCCATTGCAGGAAAGGCCCATTCACTGTAACAGGCCTAAGGGGCAAGGACTTGAGCTGCTGCTTCCCTATAAATATTTGACATTGGTCACAGGCCCTTACAAAAGTGCATACATTAGCAAAGAGGACTAAAGAATAGTATCCTATTTTTAATATCTTGTTGGCTATGGTTTTCTAGTAGTGGTGGCCTCCACATGTACTAGGATGAGAGTGATGCATGACCTACTCTGCTTCCTCTTTATCTAGACACCTTAACAAAATTCCATGCTGATCCCTCCAGTATAGCAGTTTGTCAATTATGCAAAACTTAACAGATTTCAACTTAAGAGCTCATGCTTGGTTAGGAGTGAGATCAGGAGAAACTTCTAATTTAAGAAAAAATTGAATGATACCTGAGTACCACTCACATGAAGATATGTTCTCAGCTATTGGTGGACTATTATTCTAATCTTGATTTACTTCTGTTTCAGCTGCTACCATAGTCTGCACCTTTGCTGATCTAACACATGTGAAATTTATTCCCATCAGTTCATATTTTTCTTTGGCCATGAGTTTGGCCAGACATAATCCCTTTACCAGCTTGGTGGGTTTCACCTCTACATCAAACTCAATGAGTTTGGCAATCCACTTATCTCTCTTCCCATCAAGGTCAGGCTGAGTCAAAACATCCTTCACAGCAGCTGAAGGGACATATGCAATGACCTTTGCATGGAGAATATAGATTCTGAAAGTCTTCAAATATTTTATGAGAGCATAAGCCTACTTCTCAATTGGGTCATACTTCAGCTCAGCATCTCTCATGGTTTTGCTGAAGAAAGCAATTGGATGATCAAGACCTTCATCATTCTTTTGTAATAGTACAGCTGCCACTGTGTCATAAGATGCAAAAGAGAAAATGTAAAAACCCTTGGTGTAGTCGGGACTAATCAGGGTTGGGGCCTCCATGATGGCTTTCTTAATGTCTTCAAAAAAATATCTTGCCTGGTTGGTCCACTATATTTCTACATCCTTTTTTAGCATGGTTGTTATGTGCTTTACCAACTCAAAGAAATTAGGAATGAATCTCCTGACGAAGTTTATCTTTCCTAAAAAGGACTGAATGTCTCTTTTTGACCTTGGTATTGACAGCTGCTGAATTTCTTCCACCCTAACCAAATCGATCTTTACACCTTTTGCTGAGACTATATGGCCTAGGAGCTTTCCTTCATTGAGTGCAAACTGGGACTTCTTGGGGTTTAGTGATATTTCGTACCTTATGCACTTCAGAAATACCTTCCTTAAATGCTGCAAGTGGTCATGATGGCTATGAGAGTAAACTATTAAGTCATCCAAATATATCAGCACAAATTTATCTTTTAGCCCTACAAAATATAGGTCCATAGCTCTCTGAAAAGTATCCCCAACATTCATTAGCCCAAATGGAATTTTAGAATATATGAAGGTTCCCTAGGGGTTGGTAAAGGCAGTCTTCTCTTGGTCATCTGGGTGCACAACAACTTGGTTGTATCCAAAGAAGCCATCAAGGAAAGACATGACCCTGGTCCCTGAGACTTTCTGTAATAGGTGTTCCATCTTGGGCATTGGATAGTTGTCTTTCTTGGAACACTTGTTCAGGTTTCTTAAATCCACACACAACCCAATTTCTCCATTTTTCTTTCTTACTACTACCAGGTTTACAATCCACTTGGAATATATGAGGGGAATTATGATCTTGGATTTAAGGAGCTTGTGGATCTCTTTTTCAATCACTGGTAATAGGAGAGGGCTAATGAGTCTTAGCTTCTATTTGAAAGGAATGGTGTCCTTCTCCAAAGGAATTCTGTGCTGGATGATATTGGTGTCATAAGTTTTTAGGTCACTATACTCCCAGGAAAAAAAATAAGCAAACTCTGCTATCAAGCTGAAAAATTTAGACTTCTGATCAGCATTCAACCCAGTGGAAAGATTTATCAGTTTAGGATGGATTTGGATTCCTATGTTTTGCTCTTGGATAACAGGGTCTAGATCCTTTTTTCCAGGCATGAGAGGGATGTCATTGTGATCAAACAATTCTTCTAGTGGTACTAGATCTCGGGGTATGTAGTTGCTGGGAAATTGGACAATATTGTGCTCAGTCACTTTATCTTTTAACTTGAGCTGCTTGGATTCCTCCATGTTAAGGTTTTCCTGGTCTATGTGTATGTCAAAGAATTCATCTACTAACTAAAGGAATTTACTAAGCTCCTCATCATCCTCAAACACCCTCTAAAATTTTACATTGTCTGGTAGTGAGGGTCTGTACTTGACCTAAACATCATACCTGGGCTTAGGGGGTAAAGGAGGAACAAACAGGCTTGCAAATATGGCCAGGGAATCAGCCAGGTGATTCAAATCCCTAGAAATATATGACAGTTCAAAAAACATAAAAGAGTCTCTGAGTTTCCATACCTTGTCCCTGTAGGCCTTCAATCTGATATTTTTTGTCTGAAAAGTGTTGTTGAGCTACTGTATGATGAGGTCTACATCTCCAAAAATATTCATGCACATGATCCCCATATCCTTGGCCTCTTTAACTCCTAGCAGCAAGGCTTCATATTCTGCTACATTGTTCATGGTTTTGAAATAAAGCTTATAAGACAGGTGAATATTTTCCTTAGATGGGGAGATCAAGACTACACCCGCGCCTGCTGAGTTTTGCGTGCTAGCCCCATCGAAATACATGGTACAGATCGCTATTGTGAATTCTTCGGGCTGTGGATGGGTGAGATCACTGAGATGAAATGATGTCTACTGATTATCATCTATTTGCAAAATGCAAGACCCAAAATTGGTGTCCACCGCGTAGATGGGGTGATTTATTGAGCGGCTCTCCTTGCTTATAATGTATGCTAGCTGATTTTCCATTTATAGTCTCTTAGTTTCTCCTCCAAACATGGGAATGGTGGTGTATATGATATCCATCTGGAGGGTGCCTCCTAGTCTTTTTCTCCATGACTAAGATAGCAATAGGCCGAATTTTGGAGGAATATCGGCCACCACAATGTCCATCATTATGCTTTTCGAAGGTAGCTGCGTTAAGTTTACAACAAGGTCTTTGATGAGGCCTAAGAACTTGACCTTCTTGGAGTCAAAGGAGAATAAATCATGGTAGGGCTTGGTGATGCTAAGGCCAATCTCGACCATAACAGCCTTTGGAATTAGGTTATGAGAGGCTCCTGAATCTAATAGACAGTTATGGAGGATTTTATCATGGATGTTCAAGGATATATAGAACGGTGGGAAGGAGTCCTTTAGGTATTCGATCATGGGGCCCAGGGTTACAATAGGCTTGTCATCTTGAAGGCTTACAAATTCAGTGTCAATGTGCACCTGGGCTAAAGGGAATTTAGAATGGAGGTTTTGAATGCACCATTCTTCATTAGCTCAATTAAAGGGAAACAGATTTTCAACTTTTGAATTTCAGACTCGAAATTGAAGCAATAATGCATCCTATCTGGAAACCTTACCGCAGGAGCTATAGGTTTGAGTTGGAATTGATCAGGTGTGGCTGAAGGTGCTGGTTTATGCAATTCTTTGGATGGGACAACAACCTTTCTAGCAAGTGCATCAGGCTACTTGACAAGTACATCATTCTTCTTAAGGGGAGAAACCGACCTAGATCTCAGTTGGTAACCTCCCTGACCATCAGCCTGATAGATAGCCTCTTTAGTGATCTACTCATCAATTAGGGATTCCTCATATTCTGCTTGTGTCAAAAAAGAATAGTCCACCTCATCCTCCATGCAGTGGATATTGTCTTCAGCTTCTCCTTCTTCTTTAATGAATTATGGCTCTTCTTCTAATACAACATTTTGAAATGGAGCTCTTATCCTCTGGTCTTCCCCTTGATTTCCTCCCTTTTGAGAATCTAAACAAGGGGTTTTCCTCGTCTATAAGGAAGAAAATTTGGGTTTCAAGGAGAAAAGTCACTTGGCCCCTTACCCCTCACCGGCAGATGTCCTTGGTCCTTCAATTTAGACATTTCAGCAGTCAGGTTATCTAAAAGTTTGGTCAGTTTTTCAATCTTGTTCTCTGATGTAGAAGCCCCACTATAGTCTGTTGGCTACTTTCTCTTGTCTATCTTCCCTTTGACCTTTTGAGATGCCAGAATGTTTGACTCTACCTCTAGGGAAGCATCCTACATGAGTGATAAGGAGGCAGAACTCCTTTCTCTGAGAAGTAGGCAGAAGTTAGAGTCAAAGGAATTTGCATAAGTTATCATAGCTAAGGTATCGGTGGGCTTAATATTAGTGGGGATCTTGCTATACATGTTGTTGAATCTCTTAGTAAAATTGGAGACAGACTCACCATTTTCTCTTTTCAGGTTGCTAAATTCTGTTATATAGCAGAGGTGGTATCTCCTCTCTCCCCAATGCTTTAAGAAAATGTCATCTAGGGCCTCTATGCCTGCCACTGATACGACATGCAGTTCCTTAAACCACCTCCTAGCCTAGCCATCTAGGATTTGCACAAACACCCTAGTCCATACATCTTCTTGTTCTATGTTATTATTTTCAGCATAGCTGTAAAAGGCCTCTAGATGTTCTTCAGCAGTGAAATCCCCTTCCCCTGTAAACTTAGGCATATACTTGAGATAATCCCCAGTAGGCATGGCCGTGAGAGGATTTGGCACAATTAAGGGTGCATACCTAGCTACTAGGATCCTTTCCATCTTGGTCAATTGAGGGGCAGCCATATTGGAAATAGTTATGGACAGGGTTGTGGAAGGAAACACTGATGAAGCTACTTGCTGAGAAGGCGGTGGTATACTTATCCTAGTGGAGTCACCAGGGATTGGATCTTCACAAGCAGTAGTGCTTGAAGATTCCCAACCCCTATATTTTTCTTATGTATCTAAAAATTCCAGGGAATTAAGAGTTTCAGCACAAGAAATAATAACAGAAATATTTGGTGAAATACCTGATATAGCTTTTTGTGCAGTACTGTTGGTCTATCTTAGTGAAGCCCTAGCTTTCCTCAAAATTTCTTCTGGATCTGAAACTGGTGTTGCTGGTGGCCCCTTTGGGTTTTCTCTGGTACTTGGTCTTCTTGAAGCAACCTTATATCAATGGAATTGCCAGATAGATGATTACAGCCATAATAATGTCAAATCTTTGTCTATCATCAAATCATCGATCTATGTCATCTCCCAGGGAAGCTGAGCTTCAATCTCCTCTCCCCAGCAACGGCGCCACTTTGTTATCACTCCAAGAAACTCCTCTAGGTTGTCGCTTGAGGATGCCTGGTAACTTAAAATATTTTTAGGGTTTTCTAATATGGATCAAGTCAGGTGACCTATATAACCTCCCACTCTCAATACATGCATGAAGTTCACTCAATCACAAGGATTTTAGTTACAAATTGTTCAGTAGTTTGAAAATAAGGTACAGGGATGGAGAACTCATCAAGCTAGCAGACTTACATACAAAATAGATGCATGTAAATGGCTAAATCTTGACAAGGATGGTACTTATAAATCAAATTGCATTAACTCACCAATAGGATGACAGCTATTAGTTATTAATCAACTTGAAAATCACCTAAATGCACATTCAGGAATAAGTACAGTAAAGATAAAGATGATGGATGAACAACTCATAACAAAAGAGCTTACAATTCTAATAAAAAAGATGAGACGCTTGACAATAGAATAGGCTTACAAATCCCCGAAGTCAAACCTTTATTATAAAATCAATCGTGGGCTTTATAGCCTACTACAAAAATCACAGATCTTGAAACTTCTATCTATTTACACAAAAAATACTTGAAAGTGATAGTTTTTTCATATTAGGGCTTCAAACCCTTGCTAAATATTTGTCTACCTATTGTCAAGATCTAGTTCACTGAGAGAAATTTTAATGACTGAAGTGGTTGCTAATCATCACCACTGCTAGTTCAGTGTGAAATTGCCACCAAAGCCAGTGTCTCGACATTTAACTGAAGTGTTTGATAGTGATCATAGGTGCTCTTTCTTATTTAATCCATCAGATTCTTCTACCCTATCGCTGCAGTCACGGATCGGAAGTTCTAACCTCTAACCTGTTGGCACCTTAGACCAGAATGCTGCCACAATGTCGGTGCCTCAAATGATTAACGTCACAACTATTTATGCATCAGCGCTTTCCATCACTAGCTTGTCTACAATCGGAAGCTGAAACAACTAACACATCGGAAACTCAAAGAAGAATGTTGCCACTGTTTCGGAGGTGAAATGAACTAATCTTATTGCTGTCAGAAGTCATTTAATGAAGGAATCAGAGCTTTAGTTCTATGTGCCACTGAAACTATGGAGGAGATTAGTTTTAAATTCACCGATATATAGTTTCTTAGTTCTCCTGATCGCTGATGATTTCCTATTGTCACACTATCAGAATGATTATTGATTGATCGAAGGCCTTGTCCATTTGTCTTTTGTCGTTTTGGATCCTTAGTGGACTATCTCACCGATACATAGCCCTTAATTCTTTCGATCACCAAAATGTTCATCTCATCATATACTCATAGTAAGTCTGTCTTTTGTCGTTTCGACTCCTTAGTGGAATAACTCACCGTTGGTTAGTGTTTTCAAGTTTTGATGGCTTATCAAGTAGTGGTTCTGATTTCTAATACTTGATTTCAACGGCATTTAGTTCTTCATATCACCAACATTTTGGAACCTTTCAGCTTTGCCTCACTACTGCATTGTCTATAGTTCTTTCGATTTCTGAAGAGTTCTTCTGATCGCGGAAGCCATAGTATGCAAGTATGTCGGTGGCTAGTGAGATGTTATGATCCTTGCCCAAGCCATCGAAGCTACAAATTTGTGAAATTTTTATCAACAACAGAGGCTTTCAAACTATTAGTGACATTCATATCCCTCATTACGTGAATTAAATTCTTCATATGAAAGTAAATTATTTTGGGAGATAACACCTGGCTGAAGATCATGCATAGTACTTTTTAAGATAAATCCCATTTCTAGGCTCCGCTAAGGCTGTCCCTTCATAATCTACCATCTCATAGATGCCCTTCTCTAACACACGTTTGACCATGTAAGGACCATGCCACATGGGATTAAACTTCCATGCCCCCAAGGGTTCTTTAGCCTGACCCCACAAAAGGAACAAATATCATTCACTAAACCTCCTTGGATGGAAAAATTTATCATACTGGACCTTAACACGATGCTTATTTACTTCTAGAGCCACTAAAGCATCTCGGTGCTGCTCATCAAGCTGCTCTAAATGGATAAAACATTATTCCAATGGGGAAGTATCTGGTAAGAGCTCTATAGCTAACTTCAATGAAGAAATTTCGTAGTCAACCAGCAAGACAGACTCCACTCCATGTACAAGTTGATATGGAGAAAAACTAGTGGCAGTCTTAACCGTGTTTCTATAAGCCCACAAAGTAGGATATAACATGATATGCCAATTGGTCTTGCTTTGTGCAATCATTCGTTGGAGAATGGAATTAAGTGATTTGTTCACTACTTGAAGCTGTCCATTTGCTTGAGGGTAATAAGAAGAGGAATGCTCCTGCTTATACCCTAACTTCAAGGCCAACTCTTCCATCATCCGATTCTGAAAGTGCCTACCATGGTCAGTGACAAGCTTCTTTGAAATACGGAACCAAGTAATGATCTGGTTGAATATGAAATGCGTGGCTATCTCATCGTTGGATTTAATCATGGGCATAGCCTCATCCCATTTCATGAAATAGTCAACAACCACTATAATATGATGATGCCCCCTAGCTGAAGCTAGGTTGCAATCCATGAAGTCCAGCCCCCACTTAGTGAAGGGACTAGCAGTGATAATCAGATGTAACATGGAAGGATGTGAGCGCATATTATGTGAAAACACCTGGAAAGGGTGGCACTTCTTGACCGCATTAACACAATCTTTAAAGATCGACGGCTGGAAATAACTAGCTCTCAATATTTTTTGGGCTGTAGAAAGCCTAGATAAATGCCCACCACACGCCCCTCTGTGGAAATCATTCATCATAAGCTCAGCCTCCTCATGATTTAAACAATGACGTAAAATGGAATCTACCCCACAGCGGTATAATGTGTTATCCACTATAAGGTAGTTCTTGGATACGTGATGTAACCGTCGTCGTTCATCCCGTGAGAGGTGCATAGGGACCTTCAATGTTTGTAAATATATGATGATATCCCCATACCATGGATCCAAAGTTGAGATTAGGAAAATGTGCTCATCGACAAATGTATCTTCACAAACTTCCTCCTCCTCACTTGGGAAATCAGATATAAGCTCTACAAAAATCAACGATTTTTTTTTATTTTGCCAAAACAAATTCGAGATCGAATTCTTGCAAGATGACAATCCAGTTATTATACTTTCCCCCGATCATCCTTCTAGTGAGGATGAACTTAAATGGATTGACATGGGCTACCACCAAGATCTGGCGAAGGTGAATATAGCGTCTCAATATTTGAACCACATGAACGTTAGCTAAGGCAAGTTTCTCCACATGGGAATAATGGATCTTTGCATCTATAAGGTTTTGGCCCAAATAATATATGACATGCTCATGGAGCTCCTCATCTTCTTAAACCAAAACCATACCAATCATCTCCATGGATGCGGCCACATAAAGCAAAAAGTCATGGCTATAGTTGGGTGGACTAATCACTGGGGCCGATGCTAAGGCTTGCTTAATCGCATCAAAGGACTCTTGGGCTCACTCATCCCAGCAAAAGGTAGTGTCCTTCTTCAAAATATGGATAAATCCTCTAGTCAAATTGGCAAAGTTAACCATGAATCTCTGCAAGAAATTTGCCATGCCTTGGAAACATTGAAGATGTCTAATGTTTCTAGGGGGAGACAATTGAAGTATTGCCTCAACCTTTAAGGGGTCAACTCTTATACCCTCCTTGGAGACAATGAATCCTAACAAGTGGCCAGAATTCCTGCAAAAGATGCACTTATGAGGATTTAACTTGAACTGGTAGTGGTGGCATCTTTCGAACACTAATCTCAAATGGTAGGAATGACGCACTCTCAGACGAGAATGAGCAGCAAGGTCATCCAAAAAGACTTCAATAATCGATTTGAGATCATGGAAGATCAAGGTCATAGCCCGCTGAAATGTGGCTTCAGCATTTTTAAGACTAAAAGGCATCTTCTGATATGCAAAGGTACCCCAAGGAAAAATAAAGGAAGTTTTATGTTGGTCCTCGGGTTTGATCTGGATTTGATTGTATCCGGAAAATCCATCCACAAAGGAAAATACCTTGCTTCCCGCACACTCATCCAAAATTTGATCAATAAATGGCATGGGGAAATTATCCTTAGGACAGGCATGATTCAAGTCACAGAAATCACTGCATATACGGATCGCTCCCTACTTCTTATCAACCGGAATGGGATTTGAAACCCACTCCGTCAAGGGAATAGGATAGATAAAACTAGAATTTAACAGCTTTTCTATCTCAGCCTTAATCATGGGTGCTTTTCTAGGATTCACCGTACGCAAGCATTTTCTAACAGGCTTAGCGTTGGGATAATTTTTAATTTCATGTTCAACAACGTGAGGGTCGATACCTGGCATTTCCTCGTATGACCAAGAAAAGACATCACAAAACTCTTTGAACAGCTCGGTATACTCTTGAATCTCAACATGGGAACATTCTGCCCCAATATAAACATTCTCAATCTTTCCAAGATCGCGAGAGATATTGATAGGGATGGTAGGATATATATTTTCCATGTTTCCATCATCCATAAGACCAGGAGAGCTCAATGGAACCACGGGACTATCAATTCTCTCACTAAGAATCTCGCTAAAGTCTTCACACTCCAAACGGTCAAGCTCGGGAAGAAAATAAGATCTATGATGCAACTCTTCCCAAGGTGTATCAACCCCAGACATGGCCTTAATAATAGCTTCATCTGATGGAAAAACACTATTAAGGAAATCATCTGTGTGAGAAGACTAAAATTCCCATGCAGGCAGCACATACGGGTCCTCCTCCTCCATCTGTGAAGAGGAAGGACTAGGCTCTGCAACACATTCAAGATTTTCTTGATATGCTATCATTGCTGCAACCAACAGCACGTCCGTTCTGATAGGCTTATAGAAAGGACTTGGTGTAGGAAGAATCCAAGGATCTTCCATATGGGTAGTGCGAAAAGACACTGATCTCAATGAAGACGAAGCCCCAATGGAAGTAGACCCAATCATAAGAATGGGTGTAGGACAACTAAAGGTTCCCATAAGGAATGGATACATGCCCACACCCACACTTCCAGTTGCCGACTGAGAATGATCGATAATCAGAATAGAAGCTCCCGATGATGCAGTAACACTTGTATTTTTTAATGATGTCTGATCAATCGTAACAATCTTCCCATTAAATGGAAAGCATACAAATCAAAATAGAGAAGAAGCTATGTCTCTCATACTATACATCCAAATCCTTCCTAGTAACATATTATAGTCAAGGGGCGCATCAACCACCTCAACCTCGATCGCAATGGTCTTCCCTCCCAAATGGACCTTAAGAGAAGGAATAAGCCCGTGTGGCCAAAATGATCTACCATCAAAAGCAGTCAACATGGTATCTGATTTAGACAACTTGGGGGAACCCAAACCCTTCCAAAATGACAAAGACATCACGGAAGCAGCAACGACTTCATCAATCACAGTGAATTTGACGGTCATGTTAAGACATTCTACATGAATCAAGAGAGACACGTAGTAAGGAAAGCGAGGTTGTAGTCTTGCGGTTTCAAATTTCATGACAAAGGAAGAGTTATCATCATTAACACCAAGAGAAGAAAGGAAATCCTTCCTTTGCGACAAAAAAATCTGAAGAACTTCAAGCATAGACATCACACAAGGAGTGTGGCCCAGATCCTCGATAATAGAAAAATTTTGGGCAGCTCGGGCATTAGGATTGTGTCCCGAATTCTTTAAGACTCCCTTAGGAATGCAAGGTACACTGTCAAGTTTATCCATAGGATTTTCAATACACAAAGGACTCTCGGTAGGAGGAGGTTCTTTCCTAAGGTCATGTTGTGATGAACCATAGTTCTTCACATGAGTCACAACCTTAGCAACACACACCATGTTGATGCAACCATGAGCACTACAAGCTTCCAGCAGATCTTGATCTCCACTAGACTGATCATGGGTCCTTGAGTTCATGTTTTGATTATGGGGTAAAGGGTTGGTCAGCACAACTGGGCCCTGTGCTATGAACCTCGAGGCTTCTTCTATACGAGGGAAAAAGTGAGTGAGGTGGTCATCCTTACACAATTTGCAAGGAAACTTAAACTTACATTTATATTGCTTGTCCCCCCAGCATTGTGGGAATTCTTGTCATTATAATTGGCATTTTCATTCCTATTCCCACCCTTACGATTGTTTTACCCTTTTTCTTATTCCTTCCGGGTTGCTGGTTACCCTTCTGGTCCGATGATTGTATCGAAAGCACACTCGTCATTTTGGTGGGTTGAGATGAAGCTGTGGCTTGTCCGGAAGTAGATTGGTTAATAAAAAATTGAATCACCTATTTCACAACCGAATCCACAGGTTTGGTACTCGTACAAATAACAATGCCATTGGCATGTGGTCCAGGTTTTACCTTAGGGTCGAAACTAGAACATGGAGCGTTAGGAATAATCTCATATAATAATCCAGATTGAGCATAAATCAAATCCAATTCCTGTGCCCTAAAAATGGCTTGTTCCTCATTCTAAACTCCACTTGTAGAAACATCCTTCACTATATAAGGAAGTAACGATTTAAGGAACCATTCGAGAAGAAACTCTGACGCTATGAAGGATTTAATCAATCTCTTCCGTCTATGCCCCTCTTGGATATGGTCTGCGATATACGTGACTTTGTCTTGCCGAAATGTCGACAAGAGTTCTGTACCAACGTCGTAATGCACTGGTAGTTGGAAATGATTAAGAAAATTCATAGCTAGGTCATCGAACAAAAGGAATGTCCCCCTAGGTAACTCTATGTACCATTTCGTTGCAGGCCCAGTGAGGGTACGTTGAAATAGCCTTAAACGGATCGAATATTCATGTAAGGAATTAGAAGAGCACTAAAGGTGAAATGTAGTAACATGTTCACTAGGATATTCTCCTCATTTGTGCTCAAATTTGGGAATGTTCGAGGGAAGCTTATCAGGGACAGCTGACCAAGAAGGGTCATGAGAGACCGGATCATTCGTTAGTCTCGACAAGTCAGGTAAATTTAAGGTTGTGAGGAAAGGGAGCCTAGGTTGAGTAGGTCAATGCCACACTCCTTGATAGTTTTGGTTCACATAAGACTGATTACCGTAACCACCATGGCCATGGCCATAGTATCCTCCTCCTGTTTGACCCATGTAGGGTGACATGGAAGCACCATAATGTTGTGTACCTTGACTCTATGGAGCTAGAAAGCCATAATTCAAGGAGTAAGCAAGTTTTTGATACCCGTACCCATAAGGTGAATAAATTTTTCCATATTGCGGTCCATAATGTTGTCCATGAGAGGTTCCATAAGATGTCCCATAAGAAACTCCATAAGTAGGAATATGACCTCCCGAAACAACAGGAGGTACTTGACTTTGGGACACAACTATGCGAGTAGGAGTAGTATGAACATGACTAGTAGCAACATTCTATCCCAAAGGACCACATGAATGAGGGGGAGGAATAGCATTCGAAGAACTAGGAATAGAGGATGTAGGGACATGCGAAACGATGTAAGTGGTATTCCCTATAGTCACTCGTCTTGGTTCTGGTATCCAAATAGGACTACTAACACCAGGTCTAGGACGGACGTGTGACGTAGCCTCCACCACCAGGATGGAGGGTGCAATGTGACTCATGCTCCCAAATCTCTCCACATGGAAAGGAATGGGAATGCCCCCAAGTGTATTGCTAGGTTCAAATTCCGACCCGACATGGTGTGCCGGATCATGTGCAGGGATACCAGACATGCCATAACTAACATAACTAGTGCTTGTAGGTTCATGATGAGTCTCCTCTCCCGGAAGCCAATACTGGTGACCTATGAATGAGGGATCATACCCAGAGTGTGTAGGTATATCATGTGAAGGATCGTACCTAGAGTGTGTAGGTACATCATGTGAAGGATCATATACAAGAGTAGGATCTTATTCCCCAACCTCATGAGGTGGAGAAGATAACTCAGGAATTTCATTGTCATGATCCTCCATCGTGTGTGAATCAATGTGAGAAGTAGTCCACCTGGACTATCTGTTTCTCTCTCCCAAAGGAGGAGGAGATGTAGAAGGAGGAAGTCTTGCTAAACGACGAGAACGACAAAGTGCTGCACCCAAATCCACAATGACTCAAAAAATGAAAAAGACTCTTCTAATTATGCAAACCCTAAGCAAGCTAGTGTGCACAGAGCATACACCAATATAATATAAAACTAATCACAAGCAAACAAGGGTAGTATATGTGAGCTCCCAAATGAAGCAAGTATCTTTCACCTAGGAGAGGCTTGAGACTCCCATACACAACAAGTAGAGGTTCATAACCAATTATTGTGGCTCTCAGCTTCAATGCATATAGCGAATGTGTTGTCCAACCCCAACCTAGCCTAGACACCTGCAGAATAACCCCTATGAAGTACCCCCTCGATAACCTATGTAAGTCAATTAAGGTCACCTCAATATAATAAATGCTCAGGAAGACAGTTGTAAAAAGGATTGACCATATGGGCAGGGAAGCGAAACCTGAAACTCTCGAAAGAGCCCCCAGATACGAATACAATCCTGGAAATATCTCTGGTGCTACTCAGTTATGACTAGGGGTCATCCCAATCAATAACCACTCACACTGCCTTGTGCTTAACTCCCTTATAAGAGGAGGATCCTGAGAAACACTAATTATACCAAGGAATTTCACACTCTCACCTAGACAGACACATACATGTTGTTGTTTAGTGGTCTTGGAGAATTTACTCATAATGAACTATTCCAAGACCCTAAAACCTAATCTTGTTGGTATACCCTATAAAAGAAAATAGTGTAATCCATTTTAATTAAGCGTTGATTTTATTTGGCTTATTACTCAAAAAGGTAGATGATCATGCAACCAATGGTGTTATGACACAACATGAAGTAAAATGCATACCTAACAATCAATGCAAATGCATTGTGTCAAATGAAAAACAGGGTATGCTACTACGTGAAATGCAAAATTTATTTAAATGACAAATGCAATCATTCCTATATGAAATCCTAACTAATACTTTTCTAACCAAACCTGGTGCAAGTACCATGCAAAATGCAAAGTGCAATGATGCATAATGATGCAAAGAAGTAAATATTTTTGAATTTTTTGAATAAAAATGAGATAATAAAGAAAAAGAATGACTCTACCACCCTCAGACTCTGCAAGCACTATCAAACAACACCCAAGCAAAGCACTAAGGTAAAAGATACCTAATGCACTAATCCCAAAATAAAAAAATAAAAAATGGAATGACAAGAACATTCTTTAAAAAAATTTACCCTAAAAGGCGTCTCTGGTCAGAAAAAGAGGTGTATACAGACTCTAGAAGCATCTAAGGAGACTCAACAATCATAAAAACTCACCCAGCAACACTCAATATTCCTCTAAAAGGAAAAACTCAGGGCATACATGACTATGTGCAGAAAACACGTGTATATACATGGATATCTCAGTCAAAACCGCGTGTACGTGTGACTGTGAGGAAAAAGCTTGTGTACAGGAAGAAAAAGAGATAAAAATGAAGGCAAATAGCTAAGCTGAGACAAAATTCACTCCTATCAGACACTACCAGGAAAACATGCCCCCATACCCAACTCAAAAACAGAGAAATCAGAGCAATTCAAGAACATTGAATGCCGATAAAAACCCCCAAAGGAAAAATGACTAGGAACTCCCCAGTGGAGTCACCAATTCTATTACAGAGAGAAATTCCTATGGCTTGGGGTACCACAATAGATAGATTAACTCTAGAAATCAATCCTTTCCTATATGCAGGAGAAACCAAACATCTAACACTAAAGGATCTCGATTCATACCTTATTCCAGACGGTTGATGTATATCCCCATTGAGCTTTTCCATTCCAGCTTGTATTGATAAATTGCTTCCTCAACATTCATCAAAAAAGACAAGCATGCTATATATAATTGTGTTAGACCTACTCTAGCATATATAATCAATAACATATAATAATTTGAAAGCATCCATGGATCAAATACTCATTTAAATATACATTATTGGACAAAAAAAGATATTTCTATTGATATAAAATAGAGATTACAATAGTGACAACCTCTGTCTACATGTCTGTGAACTGGAGAAACTGAGTCCCCCACTTGGGCCTCCACCACTTTAATCCTCCATCTCTCTATAGCAAGCTCACAAGAAAAAGGAAAGCTTGGGAAGAACACAAAGTGCTCCAAGGAACAAAGGGATGCAGATTCAAGTATAAGCTCCCGCAACAATGGACTATAGTTTTCTTGCTTTTCAATTCCCCCCCCTTCAATGTATCCAAACGGTTTCTTATATAAATCTTCAATGGGGTAATGGAAGGTTGAATCCGAGTGATCTCAAGGCATATGGAAGGCCAAGAGACAAGTGATTCAGATCCACATCAAGGAAAACTCCAAAATCATTTGGCCTTTTGCACACATCCCGATGTGCATGGGTTTAAGGGTCAAATCCGTGTATATACGTGAGAAAGGGTTTAAAAGTCACATATGGAAATTATTTCATGTTTTTAGGGATGATATTGGAAACATCAAAGGTACAAAAATGGTCCATGGGGTCTAAAGAGTCTACAGAGGGACAGGGAAGGCCATAAAAGTGTGATCCACCATGAGTGGTAAAATTAACTCTAACAGGTATATTTGTGGGATACTCTGAAATATTTAAGGCTTATAGAATATACTTCCCATGATTCAAGAAGATCAACATCAGCAAGGATGTAACATTCGATGAAGACTCAACTTACAACAAATCCAGAAAGAGACCTGCTGAAGATCCTGAAGAAGCAGAAGCACCCAGAATTCATGATACAACCATGAACGAAGAAACACAAGAAGAAAATCGAGAATTTGAAGAACCTCAAGAACCTATAGATCCATCTCAAGAGAAGAATCCTCACAAGAGGAAACCTACTTGGGTACAAGAAGAAATCCAAGGTGCACCAAGATATGGGGCTCTAGAAGAGAATCACAGAGAAAGAAAGAGAACCAGATCCTACTTCGGGTATGTACCTTTACTATGTGACTTTATCAATAAAGAACCTTCCAATTATGAAGAAGAAGCAGAACAGAAAGAATGGAAGGATTCTATGATTGAAGAGTATCAATTGATCATGAAGAACGATGTTTTGGATGTTGTCCCAAGACGAGAAGGGAAGTCAGTTGTAACTTCCAAATGGATCTACAAGATCAAGCATGCTGTAGATGGTAGCATAGAGAAATATAAAGCAATATTCGTGGCTCGTGGTTTCTCACATAAATAAGGAATAGATTATGAGGAAACCTTTGCACCTGTATCCAGATATAATTCCATCAGAACAATACTTTCTCTGGCTGCAGTAATAAAATGGAAGATACACCAAATGGATGTCAAGACCGCTTTCTTGAATGGTGTAGTGGAAGAGGAAGTGTATGTAGAGTAGCCCCTCGGTTTTGAGACACATGACAGGGAGTGTCATGTGTGTATATTGAAGAAAGCCCTGTATGGTTTGAAACAGGCACCCAGGACATGGTACGACATAATTTACAACTTTCTATCTAGTTTGGGCTTTACCAAAAGTAAAGTAGATTCCAACCTTTACTACAAGGTTGAAGATGGAAACCCAGTGATGCTCCTACTGTATGTAAATGATATGTTTATAAGAGGTATGGATGGTTTGATTATTTATACAAAGAGAAATCTTGTTGCTGAGTTCGAAATGAAGGACTTGGGTATGGTGCACTATTTTCTAGGCATGGAGGTGTGTCAGAATGTGGATGTAATCTCCCTCAGATAAGGGAAGTATGTAGTAGAGATCTTGAAGAGGTCTGGGATGATGGACTGCAAGGCCATGACCACACCTATGGCATCGAACCTGAAGCTATTCAGTGATGCTTCACCAGAAGTGGTTGATGCTACGATGTATCGTCAGATGATTGGGTCCTTGATGTACTTGACGAACATGACACCAGACATTTACTTTGCTGTGGACACCTTGACCCAGTTCTTGACAGATATGAGACATGTTCACTTGATTGTTGCCAAGAATATTCTGAGGTACCTAAGGGCTACAATTGATTATGGGCTCAAGTATGAATCGAATCCGAAGATTAACCTGGAGGGTTATGTTGATTCAGATTGGGAAGGCAGTGCCATCGATAGGAAGAGCACTTTGGGATGTTGCTTCAGTATGGGATCAGGTGTGATATCTTGGTTTAGCAGGAAGCAATCCTATGTGGGACTAAGTACAACTGAAGCAGAGTATGTCGCAGCTTGTTCAGCTATTTGTGAGGCAGTATGGCCGAGGAAGCTACTGTCTGATTTATTTGATCTCCAGATGGATACTACTTGTATACATTATGAAAACCATAGTTGCATGAAGTTGTCAAAAAACATGGTGTTCCATGACAAGTTGAAGAATATTGAGATCAAGTATCACTATATCATGGATATGGTGCAGAGGGGAGCAGTGAAGCTCCAGTATGTTGCGATGGACGAACAGATAACTGATGTGTTGACAAAGACATTGGCTAGGGTGAAGTTTGAATACTTCAAGGAGAAGCTTGGTGTTCTGCAGATCGATGTTCCCTCCAAAAGGAAGTGATTATTCTATGAGCCATTCTAACATGGTGAGAGGATTGGTTCCTTACATGGTCAGATGTAAGGGCTAAGCCATTTTGTCATGGTGAGAGGATTGGTTCCTTCCATGTCAGATGTGAGTGCTAAGCCATTCTGATGTGACTATAGGATTGGTTCCTACATGATCAGATAGAAGTGTTGAATACCATTCTTGGAATGGAGGCACCTGGTCAGTTACCAGGAATCCTCAGCCTGGGGCTGAGAGCCCTTCTGACATGTATGTTGGATTGGTTCCTCACATGGGTAGATGTAAGTGTAGAGCCCTTTCGACATGTAGGTTGGATTGGTTCCTCGCATGGTCGAATGTAAGTGCAGATCCCTTTCGACATGTAGGTTGGATTGGTTCCTTGCATGGTCGAATGCAAGTGCAGAGCATTTTTGACATGTATGGTGGATTGGTTCCTCACATGGTCAAATGTGAGTGCTGGGCCTTTCTGATAGGGTTGTGGGATGTGTTCCCACATAGTCATATGTGAGCATTGGGCATGCCTTTCTGATATGATTATAGGATTGGTTCCTACATGATTAGATGTAAGTGTTGGGCGGGCCATTCTGACTTAGGGTCAGATATAAGTGCTGGAAGAAGACTTACATGGAGGCTAGGCATACAACCAACATAAAAAAGTGCTGGCTTTGTAGAACTTCCTATGAAGAGAAGAATCATGAGATAGCACCCATGATGATCTAGTGATGATGATCCAGAAGTGATGATCTAGATCGAGGGATGATCCAGATCTAGTGATGATGCTCCAGAGATGATCTAGATCCAATGATGATCCAGATCCAGTGATGATGATCCAGATCTAGTGATGATCCAGATCCAGTGATAATGATCCAGATTGAGCGATGATCCAGATCCAAATGAAGATGACTTAAAGATAGAGATGACTTGAAGGTGAAGATGATGAGGACTTGATGATGATCCAGATGATACAGAGAAGAAGACTTGTGCTGATAAATTGTGTCGAGAGAATACCTTCCTAGTTAAGAGGGAGTTTTGATGTAATTGTAACTTCAGAATGTATTCACTTGTATTTCTTATGTATTGTACCCCGATGTTTATTTCGGGATGTGTCTGTAATGTAATTGAGTCATGTCATGCCCCAATGTTCCGATCGGGAGTTTCTAGAATGTAATCAAGTCATGTCAAGTCAATGTGAGTAACCCTCCTATTGTTCAAGGGTTAAATTCCCCACAGTTCCGTGGCACTAGGGTTGTTAGAATCACCTAGTGAAGTTGGCCCTAGTAGGGTTTAGTCAAGTTGGGAATTAGTATAAATAGAGAGCTAGCCTCTTTATTTATAACACACTCACTCACACTAAGTTGTAGCGCATAGCTGAGGAAGAAGAAAACACCGGGGCTAGGAAGAAAGAAGGTTACTACTATCGGGAGATCATCTTACTATTTTGGGTTTTACTTTTGGTGTTGATTCTATCTCTGAGGAAGTTGCGGGGTTTTCTCCATTTATGGTTTCCCCGAAGAAAAACACTGTGTTCATTGTCTCTTGTGTTTGATTGATGTGCTTGTTATTCTCTTAGTTAAAGATCCTACTATAATGCTAGCTTAATGTTAAAATTCTAACAAAAACCCGAGATCCGCATCCTACACCAGATCTAATATCGATGGTTGGGAAAGGGTGCATAAGAAATCGAGGGGACAGAAGGAGTTTAGCAAGTAAAAGGTGGAAAGAGGAAAGTGTGGAAGATGTTTAAAAAAATGTTGAAAACCCAATATACGCATCCCGCACTGAATCTAAGATCAATGGCCGGGAAAGGATGCACAAGAAATTGATGGCACGGAAATAGTTTTGCAAGTGGAAGGAGGAAAGAGAAAATTGTTGAAGTTGTTTAAACAAATTTTGAAAATCTGGGATCCGCAACCCGCACCAGATCTAAGATCAATGATCAGGAAATGTTGCATAAGAAATAAACGATGCAGATTGAATTTGCAGAAAAGGATGTGCGGAATAAGGTGTTTGATTTTAGATCAATGGTCAGTAGAGAGGCGACACAAAATTGATGGTGCAGAATAATTCATGTGAAAAAGGATGTGCGGAAGGCGAAAAGAAGAAATTGTAGAATGATATTTGAAAAAAACACATATCCGATATTCAATTTTATTCTTTGATCAATGGTCATGGAGAGCTTGATGAAGATCAATGGTGCGAAATGATTGGTGCGGAACCAGTACTACAGAACCAGAAGTACGAAACTAGGACTACGATAACATTGATTTGTGGAAAAAGAAAAGGTGTGAAAGCAGCTGAGTTGTATAAAATGACAATAGAGGAAGAAGGAAAATGACGAAGATGCATTACATAAACTCATGATTACTCAGTGATTAGACTCCTTGTCTATTATAAGGAATCAAATGGTTTGATCAGTTATGGAAATGGACTATCAGGTGCACAAATAAGTAAAGGAGTTACAAATTGGCATTTATAAAAGGATGGGAGATAAGAAGAGAAGAGTGCAATATTTGTAGATAGAGATGTGGTGCATGGATCGTCATCGAAGTTGAGATTGCATAATGACATAGGACTTTGAGCTCCTTTAAGAATATCTAGAACATCGACAATGAGAGAAATCAAGATGCATAAGAAAATTCATGAGCATATCAGAACATAGCTGGTATACATTGTTATATCTGTTTTTCTACATATTTTACTTAACTTGTTTTAAGTCTGAGAAACAAGGGTGGTAGGGTGGTGCTAGGAAAACATGTTGTATTCTCTGTACAAGTTGGAGCCTGCACAAGTGGAAGTTGGTGCTTTCACTCAGTTGTAGCTGGATAATTTTATTTTAGTGGGTTCTAGAAAAACATGAGGGTTGGTTCTCTCCACAAGAAAGAATTTGTAAAATAGAGGTTGCAGCCTCATTTGACTAGGTTCTTAAATAAAGATGAATATTTGTCTGTCTCTATCATGTATGTGTGGTTGATGATCATCATCTCTTCTGCTATACTTGTTGCATTCTCATAATTGTAAATATGTAATCAATAATAATTGTTTAAGTATTGAAAAATGGTTTACGCTTTAGAAATAAATGATTCACCCCCTCTCTCAGTTATTTGAATAATTTCAACAATTGGTATTAGAGTGGGTTCCATTTGTCTAAAGGTAGATCTGTAAGCTTAAACATTACAAGTTATGAAGGTAATTCATCCAATAAGGTTCCTATGTTTGACGGAACAATTTTTTCCTTTTGGAAGGTTAGAATGAGAACCTATATAATGTCCTTTGGAGTTGAAGTTTGGGATGTAGTAGAGACTCGCTATGTAAAGCCAATTGTGCTAGCTTCTAGAGATGACAAGTTGGAATTTAGTTTTAATGCAAAGCCAATGAACGCTATGCTAAGTGGTCTTGTAGAGGATGAGTTTGTTAAAGTAAGGCATCTTGAATCTGCAAAAGAGATGTGGGATAAGCTTGTAAACAGTTATGAAGGAAATGAAAAATTAAAGGATGCCAAACTACAGACATATAGACTAAAATTTGAATAGATAAAGATGAATGAGGATGAGATAGTCAGTAAATATTTCGTGAGAATAAAATAGACTATGAATGCCATGAAGGGTCTTGGTGAAAAGTTTGATGAATAATTTTTAGTTCAGAAAATTTTAAGATCTCTATCTAAAAGATTTAATCCCAAAGTCTCAACAATAGAATAATTGAATGATCTCAAAACTTTTCCTATTGACCAACTCCTAGGTATTATGACACCATATGAAATGATGATTGGTAAAGACAAATCCACCACTAGAGAAGCTTCCTTTAAAGAAGACAAGAACACTAATTCTGAAATGGATGTGGCTAAGGAAAATTTTTTAAGGAGGTTGAAGAAAGGTTCAGGTAAATACAAAGGAAATATTCCCTTTAAATGTGGTAAAAAGGTCAGTTTACATCTAAATGTCCCCAAAAGAACAAGAGGAAGACTTCTGATGATTGTGAAAATTATACATTCAATAATTACAATAAAGAGGCTAACAAAAAAAGAAAAGCCTATGTTTAAATGATGTTGATTCTTCATGTAATGTCCCCATACCCCATAATGCAGATAAATTAAATTTTTTGTCTCAAGAACACTTGTTATCTTTTCAAACATCGAGCATGGACACTAAATCACTCTTCCACCTTCATTCCAAGGATTAAGAACCCATGTACATCACTGCAACAGTCATCCTTCCCTTGACACATCCCTTCTACAACTAGAATGATCATTTTCACACTTTTTCTTTCGCCTTCCACACTTCTGCTCCCCTCCTTTTTGGCCTCGAAACTGGAAATCAGAAATCTAATGTACGATAGGAAAATTTAAAAATTCTTCCTCCTTCTGCCTTCCGCACTTCTAGCTTTCACCTTCTGCAGCTCAAAACTCAGAAATCAAAAAATCAATGTGCGACAAAACATTTAATTGCTCTTCCGCCTTCCACCTTCTGCACTTCCTCTTTTTTTGCCTTCCGCACTTCAGGGCTTTGATATTGGAAACTCAAAGTGCGATGGAAAATTTAATGGCTCTTCTTCCTTCCACCTTCCCTACTTCTGCCTTTTTCCTTCCACATTGAGGGGCTTGGAAATCAGAAAGACAACTTTTGACCTTAACCTTTTTATGCACTTCTGACTTCTGGTCTCCACCTTCCCAGCCTCGGAACTTGGAACTTAGAAAGTTATCTTTTTTCCTTAGAATTCTTTTGTGCTTCCAACTTTTGCGTTCCAACCTCATACTTCAGAAATTGGAAAACACACACTCTGCCTTATTTTCAACTTCCCTTTTTTCCTCCTGCCTTCCGCCTTCCGTAGGAGGATCCCAGGGCATGGAAACATAATGATTATTCCCTGTTCAATTTTTCCTCTTTCGGTTTCCCTGCAGGAGGATTCCAAGGGGAGGAAAATCAACGATTCTTACGTTAGCTGCATTTTTGGCCCTGTAACAGGATTCTATCCTCCATGAACTTAGGAAAATGCAATACAAAAACACAAGGCATGTACAGAAGTAAAATGCAAGAAAACATAATAGAAGTAAACTTCTATTTAGCTATCAATAAGCATTCAACATGATCAAAATAACTCATAAGAAAATACATGGCATAGACAAGCATAACAGAGATACTTATGCAACAGTGAATCCTACTTCATTCATAGAAATCATTCTTCCTTATCAATTTATCATATTCATTCATAAGCAACTTCAATGCATAAAAAAGAATAACAAATAATACCTATCTTGATGATTAAGCTTCCCCATAACTAGCTAGGTGACTGCAACATTCAACCCAGCCATAGGCCAATGTGTTTATTAATCCCTCAACACATTTCCACCCTTGATATGGGAATGATTTCCATAAGGAAATAGGGAAAAACATGCTTACACATGACCAACACACATCAGAACACAGTCAATCGACCTACAATTGGGTTTCATAGACTATCCATCCTAGCCAATAAACAATTTGGTTTTACAGGATACTAAGGAAACAAGCCAATAACATATGGGTTCCTTGGAATTACTTAGCCAAGTGAACATTCATCTCAAAACATAGTCAAACCGACTAATAGATGGGTTTCTGAGACTACTAAGGCTATGTAAAGGTAGAAGTGTAGGGATAGTTAGCTCAACCCTAAATATAAGGACACCAGCAAACACAAGAAATTATTCTCTTCACTGATACACAGTCCATAAGCCCATACCTTCCTTCTATTGTTATCATGGGTGTGCAGGTAGGACTTACCAACCCCTCTTGATCTTCCTGTGAGGTTCCTCTCTTTACTAGTCTTATTAGCCAGTTCTGTCCCTCCTCCACTCCTAAGTATTCAAACCAAACAGGGATGCAAAACAAAACAATCCATAAGGAAAAGTACAACACATAAGTGTCACTCTATAACACATGGAAAATCAATGCGGAACCACTCATCTACGACTCAGGATAGCAGAAAAATGCACCATCGTGAGTGAATGACTCCTACGTCTATCGTGAAAAATAATATGAACAAAATGAATTACCCCCCCTTTAGGTAAAATATAGATGATCTACTAGGCACACATTCATGTGGATTTTCTTGTTGTAGAAGCAAGAATACAGGTTCCACCAAACTGCAGACTTGTATGCTTTATTAGTCATGAAATTGACTGCTATGCCTTGCTCTTCCCAAGGCATTAAATTCCTCAACCATTTTCCTTCAAGAAAATTGAATGACTGAGTACCAGGAATGAACCAGGGTAGACATGTCAAAGAAAGGGAAAATTTTACAAAAATCCATGATTAAGATCAAACATCAAATAGATCGATGATTCAGAGCGATTTTGCTGATTCAACTAACATGTCTTAAAAATCTCTTGATGTGCACAAAATTCCAATGTAATCTGCTTCATTAGCTTTGGAGTCCACTGTTGATCTGGTGAGGACATAGATCCAATGACCCACACAATTCTACTAATTCAACTAGCAAGTTGTTTAACATTATTTAGCTGGCACATAATTTCTATCCAAAAGGATTTAATTTTGATTTCGTGCCTGCTTGGGTGACTTGGGAGACAAAACAACAAAGGTTTTTAAACATGGTTTTCATGAGGATTGAACCTGCAATCTCTCACATGGCATATTCTGGAAATCTCCCCACCCTATCACTTGTGGAAATCGTGCCCCCATATCTTTAATGTTTGCAGTCCCATACCTAACTGTTGTATTATATTAATTTGTACATCTTCAGGATATATCCAAATATACAGTGTCTGACTCAGCACCAAAACCATAGGTATCAACCTTGATCACCTATCGACAAAACATCGATTAATGGGAGGGCCTTGGCCTTGAGCTTGTCACCATGATTTAAATACAATATTTGCATCATGTACAATTAAATATAAAGGGGTCAAAACTGGGGTATTATAATCCCCTCCCCCTTACAACAACACTGTCCTCAATTCTTTACAAACTTAAACAAAATGCTACATTGGCACTGCCTTCAGTGCTCTGCAAAATTGAGCAAATATGGATGTGCTAATCACATGGCATTCTCTAGCTCCCATGTAGCCTCTTCAGTACTGTAGTTCTCCCATCGCACCTTCACCTGGCCAATGAATCGATTCTGGAGCACTGTGACCTTCTTGTCATGCATGCGCAATGGTTTGGTTTGGAACTCTCCCTCGGGTTCCACTTGAATCGCATCCCAATCAATCACATGGTTAGGATCATATACACATTTCTTAAGCAAATAAACATAAAAAAAATTATGATCCCTAGTGATAGAAGGTAATGAAATTCTATATGCAAATGGACCTATTCTTTCAAGCACTTCAAATGACACACAATATCTAGGAGACAACATGGCACACATTCCAAGAATCAAGGAACTCTTTCTTGTCCTCACTCTGAGGTAAACATGATCCCCAACACTGAAATCTCTATCCACCCTATGCTTATCTACATATATTTTCTACCTATCCGGGGCATCTTTCAGATTCTTCTTGATCCTGGAAACCTCCTGCTCCATCTCCTTGAGAAATTTTGGACCAAGTAGAATCCTTTTCACTGGATTATCCCATGTCATAGGTGTCCTACACATTCTTCGATGCAAGGATTCATATGAAATCATCCCCAAGGATGCTTGCTGTCCATTATTATAAGCAAATTCTACCAAGTGTAAGTAATCCTCCCACTTGGATGGTTTGTCCATCACATACATGTGAAGCATGTCCTCAATCACTTGATTCACTCTCCCTGTCTATCCATCAATCTAAGGATGGTAGGCAATGCTGAAGTTCAACTTGGTACCCAAATATGCAAACAAATCCTTCAAAAAACTGGAAGTGAAATTAGGATCCCTGTCAGAGACTATTGCCTTAGGAAAACCATACAATTTTAAAATATCCTTCATGAATATTTTTACAATAGCATCAGTATGATAAGTGTAATTGACTGGTATAAACTGTGTTTCCTTTTTCAACTTGTCCACCAAAACCATGATGGAATCATTTTGCCTCCATTTCATTAGAAATCCTATAATAAAATCTATGGAAACAACTTCCCATTGCCATTCTGGAATTGGAAAAGGCCGCAACAAACCTGCTCGGTGTTGCTGCTCAACCTTCACCTACTAAAATTTCATGCACTTTGAAATATACTCAGCAATGTCCTTCTTCATTTTTGGCCAAAAATACTGTTTTCTAGCTGTAGCAATTGTCTTTTGATATCCTGGGTGACCAGAATATGGAACTTGATGGATTTCATCCATAAGAATTCTCCTCAAGTCTGCTACACTTGGAATATAAATTCTATTCTTATTAATAAGAAGTCCATATTCTTCCAATTTATATCCCTCATACCTCTTATCAAGACTTTGTTGTTGCAATTTTTCTTTTACATGTACATACAATTCATCTTCAGCAACATGATTAATAATATGTTGTCTCAAATCTGATTGGAAAATACTAAGAGATGCTAAGTGCATTTCATGCACCTTCCTGCTGAGTGCATCAACCACTTTGTTTTGTTTTCCTTTTATGTGTTTGATTTCAAGATCAAACTCACACAAAAAACTCGAGCCATCTAGCTTTCCTAGCATTTAGAGTAGGCTGATCAAACAAATATTTCAAAACACAGTGGTCTGTCCTTAAATCAAACTTTCTTCCCATTAAGTAATGCCTCCACATCCTGAGAGCATGTACTATGGCTACAAGTTCTAAATCATGAGTGTCATAGTTCCTCTCATGATCCTTCAACTTTCTTGACTCATAACATACCACGTGTTTGTCTTACATAAGAACTCATCCAAGTCCTTGACCGCATGCATCAGTACACACCACAAAGTATTTTTATGGGTCCGCAATTTTCAAGACTGGTGCACTTGTGAGAAGATCCTTCAACTGCTGGAATATTTCCTCACACCTTGGTGTCCATTCAAATTTTATTCCCTTCTTTTGCAAGGAAGTGATTGGATGTGCAACCTTGGAGAATCCTTCAATGAATCTCCTGTAGTGTCCTGCAAGTCCAATAAAGGATGTTACATCTGTCACATGTCTTGGGGTAGGCCAATTAATAATGGCCTCAATCTTTTTAGGGTCTATAGATATTCCATCATCCGAGATGATGTGACCCAAACAATGAATTCTATCTTTATATAAGTCACACTTGCTAAACTTTGCATACAGCTTATGCTCCCTAAGCAATTGCAATGTCAATATGATATGTTCTTCATGCTATTACTTATTCTTAGAATAAATGAGAATGTCATCAAGGAAAACAAGAAAAAACTTGTCCAAATACTCGCTGAAANGCTGGTGCATTTGTGAGACCAAATGGTACCACTACAAACTCATAATGTCCATACCTTGTTCTAAAGGTTGTCTTATGAATGTATTCATCCTTGATTCTTACCTGATGATAACCAGATCTCAAGTCAATATTGGAAAATACCTTTGTTCCTTTCATGTGATCAAAGAGATCATCAATCCTAGGAAAAGGGTATTTATTCTTCACAACGAATTTTTTCAACTGTCTGTAATCAATACACAACCTAGCTGTACCATCTTTCTTTTTCATAAATAGGATTGGTGCTCCCCAAGGAGACACAATCATCATAGTATACTTCTTTTCCAACAACTATTGCAGTTGCATCTTCAGCTGTAGCATTTCTATTGTACTCATCCTGTAGGGTGTCTTGGACATTGCTTCTGCTCCTAGCATAAGTTCAATTGTGAAATCAATGTCCCTCTTTGGAGGAACCCCTGGAATATCATCATGAAAAACATCCCTGAATTCCCACAACACATGAAAGTATTCCAACCTAGGAGTTTCATTCTTTGCTTCCTCCAACACATGGGCTACATACACTCTACAACCTTTCCTAGAGAAATTCTTCAGCTGCATGGCTAATATCGGCCTAACAGAAATCACCTTTGGAATGCCTCTTACAACCCTTAGGTAGCCTTCTTCATATATGCATTCAGAATTCTTGTTGTAGCAATAAATATTTACTCTTTGTACTTTCAACCAATCCATTCCAATGAGAACATCATAGGAACCAAGTGGTAGAATATTCATATCTACACAAGTGACTGATCCATTCATGACTAATGGACATTTCCTTTCCACTTCACTAACCTTCCTCTTGTTTCTAGTTGCTAGTTGGACTAACGATGACTTCTTATGCTTTAAATTCTTAAAAGCACAAACCTCAACTACTCTAGGAGTAATATAACTGTGAGTAGAACCAGGGTCAATCAAAATAGAAACAGATTTCTCTACAATCTTACCTACAACCTTGACCATTGTTGACTGATGATATTCCTAACGGTCCTCCACTGATGCATAAATCCTAGGGACAATCCTTGATAATTGACCCACTCTTTATGCTTCTTGGATGTTGTAAGTTGGACTTACATACCCCTCCTCATGAAGACAATTCCTGTGCATGTGGGGTCCTCCAAATTTCCAACATTTGAGAGCTTCTTTGATTTCTTTTGGATTTCTTGGCTTTTCCCCATCACTCTAGCTGGATGGTTCATGAATTGTGATGGATGCTTCTGCTGATTCTTGAATTTAGATGGTTTGACACCTTTCTTCCTCTGATCAGACTTCATCTCAGCATTTCCAACGCGAACATTTCCCCCCATAACATCTTCCTTATGCTCATAGGGATTCTGCACATCATTCATGCCGTAGCTTCTTATGGCTAAGCCAAAAACCCACTTTTCCAAATGACACTATGACTTTTCAAAATGTGTTAACAACATCATTTGTTAGCTGCATAACAATTTCAAAAGTAAAAACCATTTACTTACTATCACCTGGCCCATTTAGGCCCAAGTGCTGCAACCAACAGATATGATACCAATCTAAAGTGTACTACAATGTTGGTATCAGAGGGTACTCTTATCTCTTTAAACTACTCATTATGGCCCATCCAGGCCCAATGATGCAACCCACAACTCTGATACCAATCTGTAACATCCCCATACCCCATAATGCAGATAAATTAAATTTTTTGCCTCAAAAACACTTGTTTTGTTTTCAAACATCAGGATTGGATGTTAACTTACTCTTCCACCTTCATTATCAAGCTTAAGAAACCCTGCACATCACTGTAATAGTCGTGTTGCCCTTGACTGATCCCTTTTGCAACTAGAATAGTCATTTCCGCACTTCGCCTTAAACCTTCAGCACTTTTGCTCCCCTCCTTTTTGACCTCGAAACCATAAATCAGAAATATAATGTGCGACAAGAACATTTAAACACTCTTCTTCCTTCCTCCTTATACACTTTCTCTTTCCGCCTTCCACACCTAGGAACTTGGAAATCAAAAAATCATTGTGTGACAGAACATTTAACGACTCTTCTTCCTTCCACCTTCCGCACTTCTACCTTTTTCCTTCCACACTTCAGGACTCGGATATTGGAAAATCAAAGTGAGACAACACATTTAATGGCTTTTCCACCTTCGGCCTTCTGCACTACCGATTTTTTCCTTCCGCACTTCAGGACTCGGAAATCAGAAAGATGACTTTGAACCTTAACCTTTTTCTACACTTCCAAATTCCTCTCTCCGCCTTCCTGACCTTGGAACTCAGAACTCGATAAGTTATATTTTTTCCATAGAATTCTTCTGGGCTTCCGACTTCCTCATTTCAACCTCAGACTTTGGAAATCGGAAAACACACACTATGCCTTGTTTTCAACTGCCCTTTCTGCCTCCTTCCTTTCGCAGGAAGATCTTGAGGTGGGGAAAGAAAACGAATCTTGCCTGTTCAACTTTTTCTCTTCTGATTTCCACCTTTTTCCTTCCGTAGGAAGATTCCAAGGGGTGAAAACTCAACGGTTATTACCTTAGCTGCATTTTCGGCCCTATAACAAGCTTCTAGACTCCAGGAACTTAGGAAAATGAAATACAAAAACACAAGGCATGTACAAAAGTAAAATGCAGGAAAACATAACAGAAGTAAACTACTACTTAGCCATCAATAAGCATTCAACATGATCAAGATAACTCATAAGCAAATACATGGCATAGACAAGCATAATAGACATACTTATGCAACAATGAATCCTACTTCAGTCATAGCAAGTATTCTTCATTATCAATTCATCATATTCATTCATAAGCAACTTCAATGCATAAAAAAGAATAACATAGAATACTTATCTTGATGATTAAGTTGTCCCACAACTAGCTAGGTATTAAATTGAGTACATAGATTTGTGGACAAACACACAACTCATAAGATAGATCACACAATTTACTCAACAATTGAAGAATGAAACAGTGCAAAAATGGCTTGCAACTGTGAATGCTTTCATTAATAAAAAAGTGATTAGATAATAATTACAATGAAGTACAATGGCTAAATAGCCTCATGCAATCCAAATCCTATGTGAGGAAATTCGAATTGGTTTGAATCTACTTGACTGAATGGTTAACTGACCTTTTCTAAATCATTATTAGCGGACTGAACGGTTAATTGACCTTGTCTAAATCATTATCGGAGTTCATCAGAGTTCTAAATCACAACTCAAGTGTCTAATTCAGTGTTAACTAAGCCTAATTGACTATGGTAGGTGAGAAATGTGCCTCTCCTGCATGTAGCCATACAAACCTAGTGCTAATTGAATGTAAAGGACTAGAACTGAATGTAAATGACTCCTAACTGAGCTTGAATAGTCACCAACTCAACTCAACTGACCTTGGTTGGTATCGACACTCCTAGTGGATCCTAATTTGTAGGGATTGATCTAGGAGGCTCCTAAACTAGTGCATGCAAGTGCAATCAGTGGCAGTAGGCCTCAATTAGTGTTCCCCAAACTTTAGTAACTGGAACATGTTCCCCAATTAGGCTGAGTGGACCCAATGGTGCTAGTGACTAAAAATAGACTAGAAGGACTCCCCATTTAGACATGACTGTTGATTTAGACATATGACCAAATTGGACAAGGGAGCATTAATAATCCTAACACCCCCCTGAATGCTAACTTGGACAATCTGTGGGCCCTGGTAACTAAGACCATAGGTCACCCATTACATCAAGTAAATTAAAGTAACTGCTCAATATAACGAGCTGGGGAAAAAATGACATGGGAAACCCCCCCCCCCTCTAACTAAGCAGATATAATCAAGATTCAAGTTTGCAAAACTTGAAAATGTGTTGCTGCAATCTCTGTGATGTAGCAAAGCATCATGCATGATGTTCTGTGCACAGTTATCCTGGGGCTTGACACGTAGACCTCTCCATCTTCTCCCAAAATCATGATGGAAGGAAGGAGGAATGTAATCTTCATCTCTTGCTGGATGAAGAGGTGTATGATCAGATCTATTCTTCTGAATGTAGTGATACTAAGCCCTTTCCATGTAGCATCTTATAAGGAGTCTATTGCATCTCTATGAAGGAGGTAATATTGCATGACATAGCGCAAGGGTCTTTCCATTCTGAGTGTCATATGGATTTCCAGTCATATTCCTAGTTCCAGTTTGGAAGTAGGGACTGGATCTGGATCTGAATCACCCTCAATCTCAATCTCATAAATTGATATAGTTGGATCTGCAATACTAGTGGAAGTTGCAAAAGAAGTAGATGAAATGATTTTACCTTCCCTTGAAAGTGGTTGCTGAGAGTGCACTGGTTCTACAAATGGCATGAAGTGTGAGAAATCATATGCCTTGGAGGCATGATTTACAACATCCTTCGCTATGATGTTCCCAGTAGAGATATCCGTGATCTCCACTGAGTCAAGACCAAATATGACTCTCTTTGGAGAGCTAGTATGAGTCATCTGGTATACAGACAACAGGTTTGTAGCTAGGGAGGGAACATAAATCACATCTTTAAAATTTCCATGTTCAATATTGATAGAGTCCTTCACCTTGGCTTGAAGTTCACTGTTATTTCCCATGTCAGTACTTGGACCATCAAAAGATTGCAAGGAAGAGAATGATTCCTTGGATGAAACCATATGATTGGAATATCCCGAATCAATGAGCAAGGCATGTGCTATTGAAAAACTAGACTTCAGTGCATGACATGTTTTGAAGTATTCCTCGGTGTCTTCTATGTGGTCAGTCTTCTTTGCACTAGCAGGTGCAGTAATGTTATGTTTCTTTAGAATAAGAGTCATTTCATCAATTTTTCTTCTCATACGAGAGCTTTCTGGATGAAAGCCCCTTCCACAGTAGGAACAAAGGGTCTTTCCTTTTCCATTCTTCTTGCTTATTTTCAAACCCAAAGGCTCATTTGACTGCTCTTTCTTCATAGGAGACTCATCATTTTGCTTCCCTTTATCATTCGTTACCTTAGGTCCTCCCACAACCAGTGCTTGATCTCTAGAAGATCGAATGATCCCCATTTGGATCAAATTGTCATGTTCATGAGTGAGAGATTCAATGAAAGCATCAAGAGTGGGAATCCTCCAATTTGGAGTAGTGAGCTTCATCGATTGAAAAGTTGATACAAAGACTGAGTAGTCTGCACTGAGTTTTGAGAGAATGGTAAGGATGAGTTAATCATCCACCTTCTCAACCTTTCATAGCTTCGACTGGAATAGAAGGTTCTTGAATTTTGTGAAGAATTCATTCAGTGTTTTGAAGTTGGATTTATGAAGAGATATCAGCTCATTCTCTAGCTGATGGACCCTCATCTCATCCTGCTTATCAAATAAGGAAGCAAGCTTATCCAAAATCCCATTGGGAGTCTTCAATCCCTTGACGTGGAAGAGAAGATCTCAAGAGATTGAGTGGCACAAGAATCCATAGCCTTCATCAAGCCTATTCAAATAATTTTCTTTGTCATCATTAAGAAATGGCTCTACCTCTGTCTCCATTGTGAGTCTGAATATATTTTCTTGCACCATGGCTATTAAATTGGGCATTTTTACTCTTTAGAAAATTCCAAATTAATTATATGTTATAATTACAATAGTTTTTTATTTTAATATAAATATGGACCAAAAATAATAAAAATCTCAAAGATCTGCATTTAAATTGTTCATTATGTAAATATGGAAGAAACATGTCTTCCTCCTCCAAAATTATGAAGATTTTTAAACTAGGTTTATGGAATTGCCATTTTATCATATGAAAACAAAATTTTCATGGTGTGATGTGCTTGTCTACATCCCCAAAAACATATGAACATTGCTAATCCAAATCAGTTCTAAAAATTTATCAGAATTTTAAACAAGTCACAATAACTATATGGTAGGTTAGAGTGTGTATCATGCCCAAAAATTGAATTCAAAGAAATATATTAAGGTCTAAGATGATGCTCATAAAAAAAATGAGCCATCAATGAATAGGAATTCAAAAACCAATAGAATTTCAAGACATTAGATCAATAATTACATGCCATGATACAGTATGCTATGGATTTTGTAATTTTCTTATTTATGAAGGATTTCTAAGTACCTCATTTTCCACATTCACCTTGCATTTATTTATATTTATCATTCTATATCCATTAACTAAAATAGAGAGGATGCTAGAACACATTACTTGCATACAACAATTAGATTTTGTAATTTTCTTATTTATGAAAGATTTCTAAGTAACTCATTTTACACATTCACCTTGCATTTATTTATATTTATCGTTCTACATCCATTAACTAGAATAAAGAGCACGCTAGAACACATTACTTGCATACAACAATTAGGCAAAAAAGAAATAATAATAAAGTGCTTTCCAATTCAATAGAAAAAGATCTAATTCAGTTTATTCAATCAATAATCCTTTATGGTTGAGGGATATTTTTTTCACCATCATTATCAAATTGGAGACCTTTAATTCATCTTATTTTTGGTGTGGTTAATATTTGGTTATACTAAGAATCAATTCATACCATGCTTATAAGATCATATTCAAAAAAGAGTTATTCAAAGACAATGATCTGTTATTGCAATAGTTGTTAAGTTAATATGATTGTGAAACAAAAATTACATTAATATCAAACCTCCACATTTAACTTTTTAACTACGTAAATGTGGAATAAAGGTTTTTATCAAATCATATTTACCTTCAAATATGACAAGTTTTACTCCTAAAAAATTATAATGATGATATAATAAGGTTTATTCTTATTCTAATTATCAAATTGTCATTTTAGCACAATATTATGGAAACAAAATTTTTACAAGTTTCAATCAGAAAGTTGTAATGTGCATGCCTACATAAAAAAAAACATATGAACATTGCTAATGCAATATAAAGACATTATAAGAGGTTAAAAGTAGTTATCTTTATCAATGTGTAGCATGGATTATTCAATGGTTATTTAGAATTGTTTTGATAGTGATATCTTATGTTACAATTATTTATTAAGAAACTATAATATATGGAATAAATAAGAAAAGGAATTATAGCATAAATTTCCTTTCAAAGAGAACATTAATTTAACAAAGGAATGGAACAATTTCAACATACAAAGATAACCTAATGGTAGAATTCATTAGAGAATTTGGACAAGCCCTTGATGATAATGATTATGTACGATATGATTTATGGTCATTCATAGTGAAGGGTTGTTAACACACAGAGTCTGTCGACACGGGTTCACCCACATATCTATCGACACCCTTTGACACAATCTCCCTAAACACCAGCCTGGATAGGTATTACCCTATCCACCAACACCTTTGAAGTAGATGTTGTCTCACTTGAGATGCTTGAGGGAGGGTTGCAGGAACCATGTTTCCGCATACTGAAGGGGACTTTCACACCATTCTTACTCTACCATAGTTTCATTTAGAGATCCCAGGTTTAAGCGCATCAATCAAAACTTTTACTTATCATCATTAACATTGAACATCAAAACAACACAACTTTAACGATGACATCGATACGTATTACCCCAGTAATCACCATAATAACTCACATCATTCAAATCAGACAAGAGAATTATAGATTGCAACAATGCAAATTCAACACAAAAGGAGACAGGAATTCCATCATCAATTTTTCGTCTTCAATATTAGCTTCAAATATTACAAAACATCCCTTGGTCGAAAGCCTCAGACCAGTCATCTGCAAATCACAAACATACCACAAAACAAATTATACGCCAAAAGGTTAGATCCCAAAGATATCAAAGATACGATGGGAAAGATATCCCCCGTATCATGATCCATAGATCCTATTTCTAAGTCTATTTATAGGCTTATGCCATTACAAAAAGGTCAACATGGGTCGACTCTCCAACTAATTTGGACCAAAACTTCTAACTAATTCGACAAAGCCGACAACACTTGTCGGTATATTTCTCCTACACAATTTGAATTCACCGCTTGTTGATATCTTCTTTGTTGCACCTTGTGCACTTGATCCCCTTGCCAACAGGCCCCCAACACAAATTGTGGCTCGTCTTTGAGCCACGTCAGTTGGACATAGATGGAATGTTCAGTTTGGCCTTGAAGTTTTCATGTTTTGTTCTCATCTGTTCAACCTCTTCTTTTAACTTTGGGCTCAACGTTGCACATTCCTCTACCTCTTGCTCTGTTCTGTGCTCTTCAGATACCTATGACACTTTAGTTTGTGCCTCTTGGGTGGTTGCAAGTCTTTCCATGGCTTTAAGTGTTAGTTTCTATGCTTCCTCCTGTAATTCATCTAACTGGATTTTCCTTCGTTGATGTCTTTCTCCTTCCTTGGTGACTTGTTGTTGTAGTGCTTTGAACTCGCCCTCCTTAGTGACCTGCACAATTGGGGGCATCGTTCTTAGTGATCCCTGCATTTTTGTCAGTTGTGCCTCCGCCTCATTAACATGTGCACCTAATTGTTGCAGTTGATCGTCTTGAACCACTCTCATCTAGAACTGTGCCATTTCTTCGGCAATGGAGTTGGCTGATTTCTCCAACTCTTATAGTTGTGCTTCAGCCTCCTCTATCTTGCTTATGCGCTCTATTACATGCTCTAGTGGTGTACTTGGTATTGCGTGTTCTTGCAACTCCTCATTCTCCTTATTCAAATTAGTGACTATTCATCCTAGTTGCAATTCCTTTTCCTCCACAATCATTTTTGGTGTAGTATCTAGGATTTATTCACGCACAACTGAAATTGACCTCTCCAGTTGTTTCTTATCATCAAAATACTTGTTTTTTTCAATCATGTCTACCTCTTTCTCCTTCTCTATTCATTCTATCTCTTATTTTTCTTGTCCTATATGATCCTACGACTTGACTAATTGATCTTCCACTGTCTCCTCATAGTTCATGATTTCTCGACTCACTTCCTTTCTTTTCATAAGTTTGTTCAGTGCATTCTGGTTATTTAAGAACGTCGTGATCGCTATACTGCAAATTTTGTAGTCGCGGAACAAGATTCATGGTAATGTGCACCCCCTTTGGCGTTGTTGGCATTTTGGGTCATCAATCTGTTTGATGTTTAATCTCAACCGTAGATCTGTGTAAAATTTTCATGTTCATTGACCCATCTACCTTGGTTCATTCCCACTACTCAATCATTCAATTTTCTTGCAGGAAAATGGTTGAGGCAGTTAATGCCTTGGGGAGAGCAAGGCATAACAGTCAATTTCATGACTAAGCAAGTCTGCAAGTTTGCATCTTGGAAGAACCCATATTCTTTCTTCTACAGCAAGCAAACCCATGTGAATGCATTCCTAGTAGATCATCTGCCTTTTACCTAAATAGGGGAATTCATTCTGTTCATATTATTTTTTACTATGGACACAGGAGTCATTCACTCACGATGGTGCATTGTTCTGCTAGATTGAGTCATGGACGAGTCCTTCCGTGGTGATTTTCCCTGTGTTACAGAGTGAAGCTTGTGTGGTGTGTTTTTCTTTATGGATTTTTGTGTTGCGCATCCATGTTTAGTTTGAAGAATTGGGAGTGGAGGAGGAACAAAATTGGATGATAAGCCTAGTAAAGAGAGGAACCTCACAGACAGATCAAGAGGTGTTGGTAAGTCCTGGATGCACACCTGGACGAACACTAGAAGGGAAGGTATGGCATGAGGGACTGTGTAGCAATGAAGGGAATACTTCCTTGTGTTGGGTGGTCTAGGATTTTTGGAGGCCAAGATAGATCTAGTGTAGGTGTCCTTAGCTCTGGGGTTGAGCTGACTAGTGCAGCAATTCTACTTTTCCATAGCCTTAGCAGTCTGAGAAATGCATCTGTTAGTCAGTTTGACTATGCTTTGAGATGAATTTTGGCTTGGCTGAGTAATTCTAATGAACTCATATGTTATTGGCTTGTTGCGTTAGTAGCCTGTGAAACCCAATTGTTTATTGGTTGGGATGGACAGTCTATGAAACCCAACTCTAGGTTGGTTGACTGTGTGTTGAAATATTGTAACTTCAAAGGATATTCTAAATGTATTTTAATGATGTAACCCAAGGGAGATGTTATTATTCCTCCGACGGGGTGTTACTATTGTATTTGGTCATCATAGAGTCATGAGGTAAAGCCTCCTCTTGTGTCAGGTCTTTAGTACCCTAATTAATAATATAATATATTGTTTTTGAGTATTCCTAGGTCAAGCCGGCCCAGACAGTTTATTGGGGCCGACTTGTCTAGTGCAGAAGTCAATTGACAAATATGTATAAATAAAGGATTTGTAGTTCTTATTTGAACATAGACTCACTCACGTGTGTAGTGCATAGGAGAGAGAGAGAGAACAGAAGAATTCGAACAACTATTTCGAGGTTGTATTTTATACATCTTACATAGAGGAATTTTTTTTGGGGTTTTATTCCCCTTGAGGGTTTCCCAAGATAAATGTTGTGTCCATCTTATGATTGTGTTTCTATCAGTGATTCTTGATATGCTGCTATGATTTTGAATTGAATACTATTAAATCTAGTATAGCATATGAAAAACTTAACATGGTATCATAGCTAACATGATTAGAGCATATTTCACAAGGTGAAATTCTCCCTCCTCCCTCTCCAAAAGAAATTAGGGTTTCTGCAAAAGTTGGAGGATTGAGGATCTTCTTGCATAGAAAGTTGTTCCCTCCCAGAGAACATCTATTAATCTCTAGATCAATTTTTTTGGGTGGATATATCTTCAGGAAATCCAAACCCTAGTTTGGTAGTGAACCATAAAAACTGCAGTGAAACATAACCATAAAAACTACAGTGCTGCAACCTTACAAGTAGGATTTGAAGAATGAAGATTACGGATCTTCAGAAATCAGGTGGATCAACCAACTCACCTCCTCTAAGTGCATCTATTGGTAAGGTCAATCTCTTGTTTTGATCAATTTCATTTTTGGGTGACATACTAGTCAAGATGGCCCCAAGCACTAAGCTTGAGGAAAAAATGCAAGGACTAGAAAACTTCTTGGCTTGGAAGTATAGGATTGGACTCATTCTAAAAGAGAATGGTCTTGAGAAGTATATCAAGGATGAGATTGCCGAACCTGAAGAAGATAAATTTAAGTAGAAGCATGAGCAAGACCTCATCAAGGCAATGAGGATCATTGTTGATTCCATTAAGGATCACTTGATCCCTCAAGTGTCATCTAATAAGACACCTAAGCAAATGTATGATACACTTTATAGAATGTATGAAGGGAAGAACATCAACAGAAAGATGAATATAAGAACTCAATTGAAGGGAACCAAGATGAGAAAAGGAGAATATGTTCAAGATTACTTCACAAGGATCTCCCAGATCAAAGAGAAGCTAGGTGGTATTTGAGATACTCTTTATGAGGATGAATTGGTTATGACTTCTCTCAATGGCCTCACTAAACCTTGGGACTCATTCATCTAAACTTTGTGTGCCAGCAAATAAAGTATGATGTTTGACATAGTATGGGAAGATTGCATACAAGAAGAAGCTAGAGTAGCCAATAGAGAATCTCTTCTCATAGAAGATGATCAGGATCTAGCTACCCATACTAAGGAAAGAAAACAATCAAACTTCAAGAAGAGTAATCACAAGCCTTCAAAGAAGAAATTCCAGAAGAAGAAGAAGAAGGATTACTCAAAGTATGAATGCTACAACTATCATAAGTTAGGACATGTTGCTAAAGAATGTCCATCACCAAAGAACAACAACAACAAAAGACATCATGCTCATCTAGTTGAAGATGAGGATGAAGAAATACCTCAAAAGAGAACTAGAGGTGAAGATGTAGAATAATATGTGTTATTATATGCACTCCTTAGGTCTGTAACACCTGGAGAAGATACATGGCTTTTGATAGTGGTGCCTCCAAGCACATGACAGGAAAGAAGACAACTTTGTCAACTCTTGAAGAAAATAACTCTTCCTAGAAGGTATCATTGGGAGATGAATATCAATATCCCATCAAAGGTATCAGTGAATCAAGCTACAAGCTTGACTCTAGGACCTCCATGAAGATGAAGGAAGTATTGTATGTACCAGGTTTGAAAAAGATCCTACTCTACATCTCAGCTCTAGATAAGAAAGGATATAGAGTTTCCTTTATAGATGGATAAGTAATCATGTGAGCCAAAGGGAAGACACTTGAAGATGTTGTAGTCATTGGAGAAGAAGAGGGATGATTGTACAAGCTCAAAGGACATTCAGATACAACCCTTGTCCATGAGACTACTAGCTCAAGTGAATTGTGGAATAGGAGACTTGCTCACATCAACTACAAGGAATTTCCCTATGTGGGAAAGGTTGTAATAGGGTTACCAGATCTGAAGATCGAACTTGAGGGAAACTGCAAGGGATGTGTACAGGGATAGAATATCAAGAATCCCTTTCTGAAAAGTGACACAAAGACTAAAGGTGCATTGTAACTAATCCATTCTGATGCATGTGGTCCTATGCCCTCCATATCCTTAAGTGGATATGAATACTATGTCACATTTATTGATGATTATTCAAGAAATACTTGGATACATTTTTTGAAGAATAAAATTGAAGTGTTCAAAAAATTCAAGGAATTCAAAGCCTTGATAGAGAACTAGTCAGAAAAGAAAATCAAAACATTGATATCAGATAATGGTGGATAATACACTTCAAAGGAATTTGAAGCATTATGTAAGGAGATGAGAATCAAGAGGGAACTAACCACTCCCTATAATCCCAAAAAAAATGTTGTTACAGAAAGAAAGAATAGAAATATCATGGAAGCAGTAAAGACCACAATTCATTACCAAGACCTCCCTATGCACCTATGGGATGAAGCTGCAAGAAAATCCGTATATGTGCAAAATAGATTATTTCATAGTGCTCTTGAATTCAATAATCTTGAAAAAATGTATACTGGAAAGAAACCTGAAGTAAGCCATCTAATGATATTTGGTTTTCTAGTGTATGTACATATTCTGAAAGATAAGAGAACCAAATTCGATCCTTCTGGCAAGAAGGGAATATTTGTAGGATATTGTGAAGTCTCCAAAGCCTTCAGGATATAGTTCCCGAACCATAAAACAAGAGTGTGGTTTCTCTAAAATGGATCTACAAGATAAAACATGCTGCAGATGGAAGTATTGAAAAGTACAAAGCAAGATCTGTGGTTAGAGGATTCTCTCAGAAAGAAGGGATCGATTATGAAGAGACATTTTCTCCAGTAGTAAGGTACACTTCCATCAGAACTATCATGGCACTTGCTTCCATGATGAAATGGAACTTACGCCAAATGAATGTAAATACATCCTTCCTTAATGGTGTGATTGAGGAACATGTTTACATCGAACAACCACAAGGATTCGACGTCGAAGATAGAGAGATTCATGTATGCAAGTTGGAAAAGGATCTGTATGGATTGAAGCAAGGAGGACATGGAGATGCAGGAGGAAATGGAAATGCAACTATGCTCCAAAAGACTCTTCAAACTGTTGACCTTATTTTGTCATTCCTCTTATTTGCATTCAATATGGATACTCCAATGGAGTAGCTCACTTCCTTCAATTATCACCAGTGGTCATCAACCCTAAAGGATCACCAAATGAAAGATCTGTTTATGACACAATTGTTATATGCAATTACTATGGTCTTTAATCTATTTAATACATGTAAAATGAAATAATATAAATAATGCAAGGTGAATATGTAAAATCTAAAATGAGCTACTAAATCCTTCATTGTACCACGAATAGTTAGGTATTTATTACAACAGAGTATGGAGAAGATATATAAAGTTACATATAAGAAACTAAGGTTACGTGTCAAAAATAAAAGGTAATTAATTTTCATTTTTTTCCAAAAAAAATAAAAAAATTATACTTATTATTTCATATTGAAATTAAAGTATACATTACAAACTACTATAAAATATTAACATATTTCAAAAAAAATAAAAAAATTAATCCTAATCTCATATAAATCTAATGGATCTAATACATTATCAAGGATACTACATCATTTTGAAAAGATTAATACTATACTTCACCGCATATAGCCCGGAGTGGGCAAATTCTTTCAAAAAGAAAACTAAATAAAATCCACTGTGTATGGATGCAAGAGTCCCGCCATTCCTCAAAGTAAAGTTTACCAGCCAAAATGCTATCTCTTCAAAATGCTCATTATTGTTGAAATTCAATGTTTCTTTGAACTTACATAGTCCGGAGTCCCTCTCTCCAGCTGCCTACAGGGACTATAGGAATCGGATAAGACACATTTTTCAATTTCATTGAGGCACATCAACGTTTGTTAACCTAAGTTTTATGCATAATTTTCCGTTTGGCCAATTATTTAATTTGAGGGCTTATTTCGCCTCATATCGATGCCATTCAACAAGTTTGGGGTGAGTTTCCCTAGTACATGTGACACTTAGCATATTCAGTTATTCAGTTATTTCGCCTCAAATCAATACCATTCAACAAGTTTGGGGTGAGTTTCCTTGGTACATGTGACACTTAGCATATTCAGTTCTTACATTTGCTTGCCAAATTGCAAGGAAATTGAGCTGAGCCAACCGCTACATACAACTGATCGAGTTACATCTACGTATCCCTTCCTGATCGAGTTACATTTCCATGCACAGCTGACCGTACTGTGGATAGCTTTGAGGTTCAAGCACAAAACATGGGACAATTACATGAAGTTGTTGACAAGCAACAATGTAATTGAATCACTGTTATACTTACAATTGTTAGAAATAAATAATTAATCTTGTATGTTAGATGTTTAGTTGTAGAGAGTTTGAAACTGTTGTATTTAGTTGTTTCCGTTACAAACCGTAAACAGTCCAATGTATGCTATTTAATACACTAATAAGAGATCAATTGTAGCCTTCTCTGTCCATTATATTTTGTATTCTTCTTTCTATATTATTTTCATGGTCTTAGAGCTTTAGGTTGCAAGAAGAGATTGTTGCTGCACGCACCCACTTGCTGACCTTGTGTGAAGAATACAGTTGGAACGTTTCAGTGATCCTCATAAAGTTTCCAGGACTGTTGCAATAATTATTAGCCTGGTAGGTAATTTTTTGAAAGATAAATTTTCTTATCATTACTGAGTACAAAATAGATATTCTCTTTGGAATTCAGAAATTAGTTTTTACAACATTAAGTGAATGTAAAGCTAATGTGGAGAGAAAGTTACATGGATAAATTGGTTATATTTGGAAAAGTAAAAAAATTGGTTGAAATTTGAAAGTTAACATTGGAATTTATGAAAGATTGGTTTATTTAAACCTAGAAGTTATATCAAATTTTTATTGTGGCTGATTTTTGTGAATAAAACCAATGTCTTCTGGTTCTTGGTCAATTCAGGCAGCAACTTTAGCTGGTCCCAACTATGATTTTTGGAGTGAGAAAGTTAAAGCTATTTTGCAAGGTCAAGGATGTTGGGATTGTGTTGAAACAGGGTAAGGAAAAGGAAAATCATGCATTTTAGTTTTATTGGATGATTCTATATTTCCTAAAATCATTGGTTCTAAAAGTGTTAAAGAAGCTTGGGATATTCTTAAAATGGCTTATAAGGGTAATGATAAAGTAAAAATTGTTAGACTTCAAACCCTTAGAACTCAATTTGAAATTCTTAGAATGGTTGAAACTGAAAGTGTTGATCAGTTTATGACTAAATTTATGGGTATTGTGAATCAACTTAGAATTAGTGATGAAAGGGGATTGACTGATCAAAGAGTTGCTGAAAAAGTTCTAAGATGTTTACCCAAGAAATTTGAAATGGTAGTCACTATTATTCTTGAGTCGAAAGATTTAAATAAATTTTCTATAGAAGAATTGGCTGGTTCACTGTTATCTCATGAAGCAAGGATGAACTTGGATGTTGGTACTTTAGAACATGCATTTCAGTCTAGAATTTCCATGGACAGAGGAAGAGGAAGAGGATTTCATGGAAAAAGAGGACGTGGTAGAGGACGTTCTCAATCAAGAGATAAATCAGAACAAACAAAGGAAAATTCAGAGTAGTCAGGATCATCTTCACAAGATCATATCCAAAGATGGACAGCCAAATCAAAAATTCAATGTCGGTATTGTAAGAAGTATGGTCATCATATATCTGAATGTCGTAAGTTGCAGTATAAACATAAAGCTAATGTCACAGAAAGTGAAACATCTGATGCATGCAATGTTTCTTTCATGTCAAGTTTCTGAGCAAGTTCTTGACAAAAATATTTGGTTGCTAGATAGTGGATGTAGCAATCATATGGCTGGTCACAAAGATTTGATTTCTAATATTGATACATCTTCTACTACTACAATTAGTTTGGGTGATAATCATTTAGTCAAAGCTTTAGGAAAAGGTGTTGTGCCATTTTTAACAAAGCATGATGAAGTGAAAAATATTTATGATGTTTATTATGTACCAAATCTCAGGCACAATCTGTTAAGTGTAGGACAACTAATGGCGCATGGTTATGATATTAATTTCCACAACACTTACTGCAAAATCTTTGATCCAAATAGATACTTTGTTGCAAAAAATATATGACGAAGAACAAACTGTTTCCATTATAAATGCGAAGTGGAAATATGTATGCATGTAATGTTTCTAATGCAAATGAAACTGAATTATGGCATTATTGCTATGGTCATTTACCAGTCAAAAGTATGATTTTGTTACAAAAAGAGAGTATGGTCAAAGGATTGCCTTCTTCAATTAATGAGACTCCTTCTTGTGAAAGTTGCATAGTAGGAAAACATCAGCGAGATAGTTTTCCATCAGCCTCTTATAGAGCCAAAGATTGTTTAGAGTTATTTTGCACAGTCTTATGTGGACCTATGCAAAATCGGTGAATTGGTGGAAGCTTTTATTTTTTGACATTTATTGATGATTTTAGCAGGAAATTTTGGGTTTATTTTCTCAAACACAAATCAGATACTTTCACATATTTCAAAGAGTTCAAGGCTGAAGCAAAGAAACACAGTGGAAAATTTGTCAAAGTTTTGAGATTAGATGGAGGAGGAGAATATGATTCTAGAGAGTTTGGTGATTTTTGTAAACAACATGGTATAAAAAAACAAACAACTACCAGATATACTCCACAACAAAATGGAGTGGCAGAAATAAAGAATCGCACCATCATGAACATGGCCAAGAGTTTACTTACAACAAGAAAATTGTCCAAAGATTATTGGGCTGAAATAGTTACATGTTCCATTTACATACTGAACAGATCACCAACTTCCAGTGTTCAAGGTAAAGTACCCGAAGAAAAATGGAGTGGGTTAAAGGTAACTATTTCTCATTTCAAAATATTTGGTTGCATTGCTTTTTCTCATGTTCCTGAAGACCTAAGAAAAAATATTGATGATAGAAGTGAGAAGTAAATTTTTATTGCCTATAGTGAACAATAGAAAGCATACAGATTATATAATCCTATCACTATGTTATACCAAAATCCTGTCACCATCATGTGATAAGACATTTGACATACCTACTTGCCCTAAATCCCATCTTTTGGAGTGGAAACCCATATCATTTGTCAATCTTTTGATACAAATTCCCAACACCACGCTTGACCCTTTATCCATACGCGGTACCCTTGTTTGTACTACCCATACTCTGTTTCCCACAAGTGGTGCCACCGCTTATGGCCCTTAGTCCATAAGCGGTTATTACCAGAACCACTCTGTCATTGAAGGAGAAACGCGGTACCCTGAGTAAAAAGGGAAAAAAAGAAGCTTCTCGAGGCTTCTAGATGATAAGCCTCAAGATATCCCTTATCCCTACTATTGTGGGTTTATTGAGCTTGAGATCCCCCATCCTAGGATCTTGGAGGCCACCTCACCGACAAATCTCTCAACCTACCCTATCCATATAGCCTTATAAATACAAGCTTATGGCCATGGTTGCGGGAGATAACTCTGAAGGCATTGTTATGGTGTTGGATTGATCAATTGGTCCATAGCATTGGAGAGCATAGAGAGAGCTAGAGTCAGAGCTTTTGGGGATGAGAATGCTTGGTTTCATGGAGATGCATGTCAACACTAAGGCTTGGTTGTAAAATTCCTCATATTTCTTTAATGAAAGTTGATTTATGTCCCACATATATTGTTGATGTTTGATTTCATATATATGTTGTTATATTCCTTAGTCACTAGCATAGAGATTAGTAGATCATGTTCTAGTTGCTTTGATCTATTTCATGTCGAGCTTATTATAGGTACCCAGGGTGACTATCAAAGAATTATATTCTGGATATCTATGGCGTCTAGGGAGAGTCTTCAACCTCTGTTATCTATTTGCTCTGGATCTGAACCATTCAGAATAGTGGAACACCTTATTGTCCGCAGGAGGTGAAATATTCTAGCTAACAAATCTGGCGACTCCGCTGGGGAATGAAGTTGTGTATCAGTCATTTTGATCTTCCTCAGTCTGCAACTCTTGTCCAAATCCAGGCTCCTTCTTCAACTCTCTTAAGTCAGATCTACTCCCTGACTGAATCTGTTTAGGTTTGAAACCTCCAAATCTGCAAAGATCTAAGTCATTTCGGTCTTTTATGCTTTGTTTCCATACTCAATTCAATAGTATTTGCCTTGATCTAGTCTATTTTTGACTTGATCCATCATTCTTCTTGTGTTTTTGTCATCTACAAGGAACCGCGCCTACGCTGTGTACGAGAAGTGGTGCCACCGCCTAAACAAAGTGGACAGTACGTGGTGCTGTTGCCGCCTTTCACACACCTGGGTCACGTGGCAGAAATCTTCAAGCCACTTGGTGTGTCCTTGGGGGAAAGTCTCGAGTCAAGGCTGTCACCTTGTTCTTGACTCCTACGTTTAGGCTCAACTCCTAACGAAGCCAAGGGGGGTAGACCCTATTAAGTTACTAAGGATAATTACTTAGTATGGTGATGTTAAACTGAATGAGTTACTTAGGAGTTTGAAATTTAACTATAGACAATCAAAGATGACAAGATACAAAAATGAACAAACGAAAGCACAATGCTGAGACACAATATATATATATATATATAAAGTAAGAAAATAACCTGTTCCTTAGAATGGAGTCAAAAAATAAAATCAATGTACTTGCATGTGCTTGGAATGAATTTTTTGCAATTGCCTCTTGGTACGTTTTAAGTTAAATTTGAGGTGTGAGTTGATTAAAATTAGGCGAAGGGGTGGACTCCAGATATACCTGAGAGTACTTGGAGTATGTCCAAAACTAAACCTTCACGGCTACCCACAAGGAATATGTGGGCTGAATGGAGTCTCTAGGGCTATTGTTCATAATGCACCCGTTAGGGTGTGACAGAGATCGGTGCCCCGAGGTCACTTTTCAGAAGTTCCCGCTTCCTTTGGGTATTTTGCCACCGTGATGGTTTGATCTAGGTGTTGGATTTTCACCTGATGGCTTGTCAATTTGGGAGAGTGAGTCCTAATTATACTAGTCACTCAAGTGCTTTTGATACAACTTGACTAATTGGATGAACTGCAGCCAAGTGCAGAGCATACACACCAGAGTCTTGTCAATTTTAGTAAATTTTAAAAAAGGGTGTTCTTGTTAAAAAGAAAACCCTCCAAGAACCTCTTTCGATCCAAGTGGATCTCAATTGGGGAATAAAGGAGGGGTTAATTTTATAATAGTTGAAGAAACAAGTGATGAAAAGGAAAACATAGATACATAATTCTAGTTTTCTAATTAGTCCTACCATGAATATCTTTCCCCTTTCGGGTCAATCGGGAAGTCGTGTGGTAAGTATTAAGATTAATTTGAAATATCAAATATGGAATATGAAATTGATAATGAATTAAAGTATACTACCCTCGAGATTAGAGCTACGCTATTTTGAAAAGAGATGAACAAAAAGTAAAAAATTCACACCGACGCAAATCCCCCATAGGGGGGATGGGGAATGGGCTCGAAAGAGCCTATTCAAAAACTTATTTTTTTTAACAGTGGTTACAATATCAGAGAACTTATATAATTCCTCTTGATCCTTATATAGAGTGAAATCAAGAGCTTACAAAGTGCGAAAATTAAAGGTTTTAGTCAAATGGGAGACCCTTGGCGGGATTTGAATGCTCCTGAGGCCACTTTAGAGCAGTAGCTTCCTTTATTTTCTGTCACACCTGCTAAAAAAAAACAAGCATATTAGACTAAAATATGCCCAAAATCACTCTGAAAGTACCTTTGGGTCAGATTACTTTTACCCAAAAAAAACTAAGTCAAAACCAGTTAAAAAGGTAAAAAAGGAACCAAGGAAAGCAGGCTTTCCTTGGGATCTTGGCTTGCCTTTTGGGAAGCCAATAAGATGTGTAATTTTATTGTAGAATATGAAATTTTAATGTACAACAAACAGAAATCAAATGCATGCAAGCTACAAATTTTGTTTAAAATTACATGCAAAAAAGGACGATTTCCCTAAAGCTAGATCTAGAATGCTTATGAAACCTTTTAAGAGCAAGATCTAGACTATGGGATTTGAGAGGATATATATATGTTGAAATTTATTTTAAGATGATAGATCTAAACAAAATCAAAGCTATGAATAAAGTAACCGAGTAAAAGAGTTGATTTTTTTTAAGAAATGAGAAGAAGAGGAGAGAAGGTCGGCTCGTTGCTTGAATCGAGCAAGCTGAAAGGAGGCCCTTTTGTGGAGCGCTGAGGGACAGAGTCTTGAGCTTATTGGATAAGGAATGGAATCAATCTTGATTCACACCTTCATCCAATCAGGAACCTGGAACTAGATAACACAAGCCTGAACACAACTCGTGAGATCTAGATATAGATGTATAAAGCAACAAAAATGAAAGATCATGCAAAAATAATCTTATTTAAGAATATAATTGGAATTTTTGAGCATACATCATATGGATAAACAATATCAAGCAATCTAACTTGCCTAGTTTACACCCTTACTTGATTCAACCGAATCCTTGAAGCCAGAACACATAAGCGACACAGAATTTGGAAAGAAATTGCAGTTACCACATCAACAGCATAACACTGAGAATCCACACAAACACACGCACCACACGGTATAGCCTCAAAGCTTATTTATTAAAAAATGATGATCAATACACAATTACAATGGCAATCCCTTCAATCCATCTCTAACTAGCTTGGAAGAGGGAGCTGTGCTTGGATATATACAAAAACTAGGAGATCCAGCCCAGGGGGGCCACAAATCCCAAGGAGACACATCAAATCAGCTGAAGGAGAGTCCATCAATGCTTGATCTGTGTCAGTCAATCAGGGGGCTGATCTTACTGACACCTCAACCTGTTGACTGAAGCATCCACCAAAACTCATCCAGATGAGCCAGAAACATGTGGAGGAGAGAGGGAGGGAGAAATTCCCCATAAAGGATGCTGAAGATCAACTTTGGATCTGATTTGATCACATCCTTTAGTCAAGGATTTGTCAAGTCTAGTCAATCTGCTTCAGATCTGACTGATTTCAATCAAATCGGTTGAGAATCCACTGATCTGTGATTTTGGATTTGCTCCATTATTCATCAATTTATTAATTAAAATAATCAATAATTGATTTTTTGGGGCTTTCTGACCTGAGTGATGGAAAATCACTCAAAACTAGGAAAAAGTGGGTCCATGGGTTTACATGGTGCTCTTAGTTTGAAAATGAGCACCTACATGACTGAAACTGATTATTTGGCCCACTTTTATTACAAAATCAAATTTTCCAATTAAACTATTAAAAAATATCCTAAGTTTTGGAAAATTTAAATTTTAATAAAAAACACTAAAAAAACTAAAAAATTGAAAAATTGAGAAAACCTAGCGGAACTTAGACATGTTCATATGAATCGACCATGATGTCTAGCATGTTTATTGTTAGAATAATCAACCCATAGTTAGCTACCTTAGACATTAATTACTCCAATTTTTTTCTTATTTGCCTAGTTTCCATATTCCACCTTATGCAAGTTGTCCTCCACACATCCATAGTGGTCAAACTTGCTAAATTTGAGTCATGGAGCGCTTGGGAAACCTCTTGGAATCAAATCTGCTTTATTCCTGACCTCCCTAGCACATGTCTGCTTTTTCTGCTTTATTGCTTGCTTTTTCTGAGTTTTAAGGCAATTGGGAAAGTTTGACTAGGTGAAGTTAACATGTTTTTTTGTCCTCATCATCCTCCACTCTTTTCTCCTATGAAAAGCATGTATGATGTGTCCTTCCACCACCTATTAGCTTTCCTAATTGATTTTGCCAATTCGTGAGATCCTAGACAGTTTTGGAAACTGCTTTATGCACCTATGGGGTATTTGCTTAGATTTAGTAAGCCTGATTTTGACTAAATTCGGATGGAATCCTTATGCATTCGAATATCTCATGTAATTATTTATTGTCGTAGCCTATGACTTCATAGGGTTGGCTATTGTACACTTATTCAATACAGATTAGTGTTCTGCTCCATATTCAATCTCCTTTTGTGAGTAATTTGCATGTGTAATTGGCAATTGTTGTGAGTGTAATTTTTCTAACACCTGGGTTCAATTTCCACATGGTATCAAAGCCTTTATATATCGATTTCTCTCCTTCCAATTTGTATTGCAGGTTTGACATCATTGACTGGGAGCATTCTGCTGACTGGCAGGACAATTTCTGAGCTATGGATCAATCTCAGAAGATCATCTTGACTCCATTTAACTTCTTTGAATGGAAAGTGGAGATGGAGATACAGTTGAGAGAGAAAGGCCTCTACAGAGTGACTATGGCAACAGAAGCAGAGCCTAATGTAGCTGTAGAGAATATTAAATGGCACAACAGGAGGGATGAGGCCTATGGTCTCCTGTGTCTGAGCATATCCAGAGACCTCCTTTTCCATCTTCATGGATTGACATCACCGAATGAAGTATGGGAGAAGATTGTTGATCTTTTTGGAAAGACAGATGAGATGAGGGGACATCAAATTGAAAACGAATTGATCTCCCTGAGTCCCAATAGCTTTGAATCCCTGCAACTCTATTTTTCCAAGTTCAAAGCACTTGTTTTGCAGCTAAAACAATGTGGGATCGAAAAGAAGGATGAAAAACTGGTTTTGGCCATACTCTCGAAGCTTGGCCCTAACTATTCAGTGTTTGTATCGACCTTCTATACCACAAAGTTGATAGCTCGAGCCTGGAAAATGCCTAGCCTTGCAGATTTCATGGAATCTCTCACACAAGAACAAGATAATTTGGTGATGATGGGCACCATCAAACCATCCAAAGACCAAGCTCTGGTTGCTGGAGATTCGAGGGTGGATTCAAAAAGCAAGAAGAAAGATAAAAATACACTTGAGCAAAAGAGAGACAAGAACAAGTCTCCAGAGAAGCCTCAATGTTCCAAGAAGAACCCCCAAAAGAAGAAGAACAAAGAAGAAATGAGCAAGTGCGCATACTGCAGTAAGGGTAATCATTCTGAAAGCTCCTGCATGAAGAAGTAAATAGACATGCTGACCCAACTCCTGGAGAAGAATGGCATCTCCCTTCTAGACAGCTCAAAGAAGAGGGAAGGAGGATCAAATTCAGAATACAGAGAGAGAGTTCATGCATTGGTTGATGGCACATCAAGCTCACCTAGTTTCATCATTGATTCTGGAGCTTCAAGACATATGGTTTCGACCAAGGAGGCATTCACCTCACGTGACATGTTGAAAGGTCCACCAATAGTACTGGGAGATGACTCTCTCACTGAAAGTTTGGGCAAAGGGAGGATTGATCTTGACCATGGTAAGTTCAGCAATGTGTTGTATGTTCCAGGTCTTGCCTCTAACCTCTTATCAGTGTATCAGATGACCCACACAGGGTATCCAAAGAATGTCATATTCTCCCTTGATGAAGTTGAGATGACAGAGATCTCAAGTGGTAAAGTCATTGCAAAAGGAGTTGCAAATCACACTTCGAAGGTATACATGTTCTCACACTTCCTACCCTACTCAAACCCCTCTGCTCTTCTGAGTCATGATAATGAGGAAAGCAAGCTTTGGCATGAAATATTTGGCCACCTAAATTACAAGTATCTTTCTAATATTAGTGAAAAATAAATGGTCATATGGTTACCAAAGATTAAGTTTTCCAAAGGAGTCTGTCAAGGTTGCATCCTAGGAAAACACCCAGAGCATATATTTAAGAGAGCTAGTCATGAGAGAACCTCTGCACCTCTTGAGTTGATCCACATTGATATTGTTGGCCCACTTCCTCATATGTCAATGATTTAGGCCAAATATGCATTGACATTCATAGATGACTTTTCCAGGTATTGCTGGGTTCACTTCCTGAAACACAAGTCTGAAGTTTTTGGCCTCTTCAAAGTCTTTAAGGCTTTGGTTGAAAACCAGTCTGGGAGGAAAATCAAGGTCCTCAGATATGACAATGGTGGTGAGTATGTCAAGTCTGAGTTTATTCAATATTGTGCAGATGTAGGTATTCAGATGCAGCATTCTATCCCTTACACACCACAACAGAATGGTGTTGTTGAGAGGAAGAACAGGTCACTGAAAAAGATGGCAACATGCATGATGGAGGCTAAGACTTTGCGACCAAAGTTTTGGGCCGAAGCTATAAACTATGCAGCCTATATCTAGAATAGGGTGCCTCATAAACAACTTGATATTATGAATCCTTTCGAAGCATGGAGTGGGCACAAGCCAAATGTGACCCATTTCAGGATTTTTGGCTCAAGGGCTTGGGCTAGAATTCCAACAAAAAAGGGGAAGGCTTTGCAGCCCCAAAGCCAAGAGTGTCTATTTGTTGGGTACTATGAATATTCAAAAGGGTACAAGCTGATCAATTTGAGCACAAACAAAGTCTTCATTGAAAGGTGTGTTCAGTTTCAAGAAGAGCCCCTAGCAGCAGTGGAAGTTGGAGAATCCTCTTCACCACCAGAACCTCTGAATGTAAGTGAAGAGATAGTTGAACATGTTGATTCTGATATATCTAATAATGATGATTTTATTGCATATCCTAATAGTCCTACAAGACCAAAATGGGTAGGCAATACCATTCATGCAGCTGGAGAACTAGCTAGAAATCCTAATGATCCTAGGAGGACTAGATCTCAGTTTGAGAGTGCTCTGTGCATGAAAGATCCTATGTTTGCAGAGAAATGCTATCTAATGATTGAATCAGATCCATATACATATGAAGATGCAAAAAAAGATCCAAGATGGAAAACAACCATGGAATAAGAGTTCAACTCACTCCAGAAGAGCAACACTTGGGAGCTGGTTGATCTTCCCCCAGGGAGGAAGCTAGTTCAATGTAAGTGGGTGTACAAAACCAGTTTTTATGCTAATGGTTCACCTCTGAAGTACGAGGCCAGATTGTTAGCCAAGGGCTACTCATAGGTACATGGCATAGACTACAATGAGACCTTTGCACTAGTGGCAAAGATGGAATCCATTAGGCTAGCCTTAGCCATGAAGCTTCAAAGCAATGGGAGGTACACCGCATGGATGTGAAGTGTGCTTTCCTGAATGGAGATCTCATTGAAGAGATATACATGCAGCAGCCTCAAGGATTTGCTACTAACCCATATCTTTTGTGCAGGCTGAAGAAGTCATTGTATGGGCATAAGTAAGCCCCCAGGGCTTGGTATGCCAAGATTGATAGCTTTCTGCTATCACTGAATTTTGTTCGATGCAAATCAGATCCAAATGTCTATTTGAAGCTAATTCATGGTTCATTAATGATAATTTTTTTGTATGTTGATGACCTTTTCATTATAGGAATCTCAAAGGATGAAATTGCCTCCTTGAAGGATGCAATGAACCATGCCTTCTCAATGACAGATTTGGGTTTATTGACCCAATTCTTGGGGCTCGAGATTGCTCAAACCAAAGAAGGAATCAAAGTACATTAGTCCAAGTATGCCTTGGATTTGCTGAACAAATTCAATATGAAGGATTGCAAGCCAAGCAAGACTCCTTTCCTTTCAGGAGTTAAGCTTGAAGAAGTTGATTCTTCACCTATGGTAAACAATACACTGTATAGGAAATTGATTGGATGTTTGTTGTATCTTACACATACTAGACCTTATATTTCTTATGTAGTAAGTGTGGCTTCAAGATACATGGATCAGCCTCATGAGATCCATTGGAGAGTAGCCAAAAGGATCCTTAACTTTGTTTAGGGAACAAGGACTCATGGGATCTTCTATAAAGCTAAATTTGATCTTGATTTGATTGGGTTTACTGACAGTGATTGGGCAGGTGATAAAACAGATCGAAATTCAACATCAGGATATGTGTTCATGCTTGCAGAAGGGCCAATCAGCTGGTCAAGCAAGAAACAGAGTGCCATTGCACTCTCATCTACAGAAGCAAAGTACAGAGGAGTTGTAAATGCAACAACTCAATGTTTATGGTTGCAGGGGTTACTTGGAGAGTGTGGATTCGAATCAAAATACTCAACTACTATCTACTATGATAATCAAATTACCATTCGAATTTGCAATGATCCAATTCAGAAGCAGAGAACCAAACACATTGAGATCCATATGCACTACATCAGATAGCTTGTGCATGATGGCACCATTCACCTACTCTTCTGTTCATCTTCAGAACTAGTAGCAGATATCTTCACCAAAGTTTTTTGTAAGACGACATTCAACAATCTCAATTCACTGCTGGGGATTTTTGATCATGCTATGAAGCATGAGTGATGACAAGATTTCCAAATTTGGTTTTACTGTCCTTGTTTAAGGGAGGATTTTTTCCACTGGGTTTTTGCCTCTTTCCTTGGTTAAATGGACATGCAGTATGTAAAGGGTGACTAAGCCTTGTTGCTAGGCCCTATAATTTTTTGATATTTTTACTCATAAGTCAGGCTTAAGGGGGGGTGTTAGAATAATCAACCCATAGTTAGCTACCTTAGACATTAATTAATCCAATTTTTGTCTTATTTGCCTAGTTTCCATATTCCACCTTATGCAAGTTGTCCTCCACACATCCATAGTGGTAAAAATTGCTAAATTTGAGTCATGGAGCACTTGGGAAACCTCTTGGAATCAAATCTGCTTTATTCCTGGCCTCCCTAGCGCATGTCTACTTTTTCTGCTTTATTGCCTGCTTTTTCTAAGTTTTAAGGCAATTTGGAAAGTTTGACTAGGTGAAGTTAACTTGTTTTTTGTCCTTATCATCCTCCACTCTTTTCTCCTATGAAAAGAATGTATGCGTTGTCCTTCCACCACCTATTAGCTTTCCTAATTGATTTTTCCAATTCGTGAGCTCCTAGACAGTTTTGGAAACTGCTTTATGCACCTATGGGGGATTTGCTTAGATTTAGTAAGCCTGATTTTGACTAAATTCAAATGGAATCCTTATGCATTAGAATATCTCATGTAATTATTTATTGTGGCATCCTATGACTTCACAGGGTTGGCTATTGTACACTTATTCAATACAGATTAGTGTTTTGCTCCATATTCAGTCTCCTTTTGTGAGTAATTTGCATGTGTAATTGGCAATTGTTGTGAGTGTAATTTTTCTAACACCTGGGTTCAATTTCCACATTTATAGATTGACTAATAGACTCTAATAACCTCAATAGGCCTAAATTCCAAGCCGACCACCCCAACTTTGGAGGTATGGAGTGAAAAACTCAGAAATTATCAGTCGTTTATTCAACAACCAATAATAACCAAGGGAAAAAAACACCCTGGGCTAATCGGATTGACAAATAAAGTCTAAGAGAGCAAGTCTTTTACAGACACTATCATGCTAGAACATTTATTACAATTCCCCCATGGGGTATGAACATGTGTGTCACGTCTCCGACCCTCCGAGCAGCGAAGAGGACGTGACGAACACCAAACATCAATGCATATGGGAAAACAACCCCATGAACATGGACAAGGATAAATGCTGAAATTAAAAACTTAAACATAACACATAACATGATGTATAATCCATCATGCAAGATGCATAATTACTCAACATACAAATACATGGAACCTAATTTCTCAACATGCAGAGTTACTCAATAATCAACGAAAGAAACACACACATTCCAGCATTTAACATGTTCATCATTATTCATTTTCTATCATAATAATTGCAGAGATGGAATCGTCAGCAGTACTTATCTTTTGATGAAGAATTTGCTCCGCAACCAGCTACGTCACTGCAACGTTCCACCCAACCATAAGCCAGCGTGCTCATCAATCTCTTAGCAACACTACCACCCCCGAGCTGGGCATGATTCCTTAAGGAATAAGGGTCAATGCAGGATTACACATAGCCAAGGTTTGCTAACACACAGCCAAACCCACACCCTAGGGTTCACTAGGTTTTCAAGGAGCTAGGATAGGCTAAATGCCAAGCTGGTGGCCTCAACACCAGTCTTCTCATGCATCTTCAGCCTCTAGTCCTACTAACAACAGTCCGAAGACCGACCACTGCACACCGCAGCAACACAACCCACTCACGGCTCTGTGATGAAGGCAAAGGCAACTGGGGACAGTCCCAAAGCAAAGATGAAACACAGCTCCAGACCACAAGGAAACTCAGAGTTGTTCTTGGCCCTAGCATGGCCAAAACAACTCAATAGCAACACCTAAATCCAGGGTACATCATCAGTCACAACCCCTCAATGAATGAGGCAACAATCCGCAGCCCACAATGGACAAGAAACAAAACTCCCAGCATAGTCATGGGAAACTCAAACACAGACCACAGCAGAAAACAGCTCACTACAAATACACAGTGGCCCAAACTCAATTGGACACCACAGCCAACAAAAACATGGGGAGGGTGACAGCCCCACAACGTAACCAGTGAGCACGGCTCACAACAGGGGAAAACGACTCCAACGGTCTGTGCGTGAGGGAGACTTGCACCAGACCCCAAAAAATGGAGGAGAATATATGCATGGGCCACAAATCAAAGGAAAAACATACCCGATTCCACTCTGTGGAAAAATGTGAATGACCACCGACAAGCGGCTCCCCTCCTATCTGCGTCAGATCTAGCAAGACAATTGCTTGTGCGTGAAGATGCACAAGACTTCCGCTCCTGTGTGAGGGTGAATAGCTCCGCTTATGCACGCGGATGAACAACAAAACGTGAGGAACGAATAGACCACCGAGATCCTGTGTAGTGGGGAGTGCGTGAGGGAAACAAAACCGACCTCTGCGTGAGGATTCCCTGAACAAAAAATGCACACCCCCCTCACTCAGCTCCGTGTGAGGACGTGAACAGACAACGACGAGAATTGGGAATGGGAAAGAATGGAGAGTATGGCCTCATGGAGGTTGCTTCCAACATGAGGTCAACTCTTTGGTTGAGTGTGTGCATGGGAAAGGGCTGACAACCTGCCACACTCCACTACCCACCATCACTGCCCCAACTACCTCAACAAAAACAATAAAAAGGTTGACAAGGGAAGATGGAAAATCAAAACAAGGTGGCAACATATGGGTTTCCCCCCCATAGACCAAGGTTTGACATCCCCCACCCCTTATCCTTTGGAATCATGCCTTTTTCATTCAACATTGCACTGCCATAGTTGGTTGTGGTTTATTTTTAATTGATATGTGTGTTTACATGATGCCATAACATAATGTGCCTGTTAGCATGATATACCATCGGCAACTACCCCTATTGTCGAAACATACACAACCAAATCGATCGTGAGGATTTTTCCTTTAGCTCCTCACCTCGATTAATTACAATATATACATCATGCAAATGGGGTCAAAACCGGGGTGTGACATTCCCCTCCCCCTTGGAATAACACCGTCCTCGGTGTTCCAATACATAGGAATACATATACAGTACATATACAATTGCACATCAAAATTTCAAAATCTTGCAGATCTGTCCTACACTCAATCATTTACTTTGAATGTTCAAGACCAAGCCTCTCGGATTCCACGGACTTGTCTTGCTGGTTCTCAGCTTCCAGCTTATCCTGAAGTCTAGGAACTTTGTGGCTATTGCCCTCATCATGTTCCCTCATTGGGCAATCCTGGCGTAAATGATGCCCTCCGCATTCCTAGCATTTCACTGGATGCTTCATCTTTACCTGCTCAATATCCTTTGAGTCTTCATGCCTGGACCGTTTCCCAATGGGTCGCTTGGACGAATGTCCCATCACTGATCCACCCTCCTTTCCTTTGCCAATTTCTCCCAGAAGGCTTTTCACCTCCCTTTGCAAACCAATAGAGTCTTGCAAAATCCGGTGGTTCATTTCACTTTGCCTTTTCTATATCTTGAGCATCTCCCCAAGATTCTCTTGGGTCTTGGCAATCACTTGAAGGAGACTTCCAGCTAAGTCCAACAACTTTTGATCTGCTGCCATGATCAATGTGCACCACCTGGTTTCAATTTTTCTCACCTGTGAAATGCGCCATTGAAATTCTGTCAGACCAAGCATAATATAGACATTAAAATCAGTCAGTTAATTACCCAATTGGCTTGACAGTCCAAGTCTCACCAAGGAGACTTTCATATTTTTCATGCCTTCCCAACAGGCACACGAGCTCATTCATGTCCATTCTTGGGCAGGGAATTGACTATTCCAGCATTCACAATTTACTTTAAGCAAATACACACATTCCATTTTCAGTCATACATGCATTCAACAATATTTTGTCTTCATAATGCATATATATATATAATAAAAAGGGCAAGAGAGAGAAGCAAGAGTTTTTTCCCCTCTTTGTTTTGTTCCATCCTGGAACCCACACCACTGCTGTGGATTTTCATGCTCTCAGCCTCTTTCACTTCACCGTGAATGCTGGACCAATCCCTCTTGGTCATGACACTTAGTGTCTTCGGTCTATTTCAGACCTCTAAACCATGGGGTCTCTTCACATGGTTTATCTTGGCTGCTAGGAACCTCACGGTCTCACTAACACCTTTTTCATTGCCGCTCATTCCGAGCTTTCCAGGACAGTCACATGTCCACATGCACCTTTAGGATGCTCTCATAGTCCTCGCTTCCCGTGATACCTATATCCAAACATTGAATAGATTCACATGTTTAGTTTATTCTCATTGGTTTTATCTCTAAAACAAGAGCTTAAAACATCATAACCAAATCATATACACATGTATATTCATAAGCAAAATAATCCAATACTTATCTGTATTGTGCGTTTCCTCATTCGTCCATAGGATCCTGCTTCGCTTTGCAAGCCTTGGGATCGCCTATGGACTTGGATGTTCGGTCAGCACGCAGGCTTCTCCACAACATCCTTTTATATATGTATCAGGCATAGTCAAGCCAATTCATCAAATAATTCATGTCCAGCCAGCGCATCCACATGTTGACTGGGCTTGGAACTTTACCATGACCATTTCCAGGTCTAGGATCTACTATGGATCCTCAGGCATATCACAGTCCAACATACACTTATACCAGCACACACTTATATCACAATAACCCTTACTCCGCAACCCCTCACAACAACCATTTACCTTTTACCTTTACCTTTTGGGTGCAACACCCAACTGCATCTATTTATCCCATCAACACAAGCAATACAAGCAAACTCATCAGTGTTATTGCTCTAAAACTATAATCACATTTCTCATCATTCACTATCAAGTATTGAGACACCAGGAGTGCGCCCACTCCCTAGGGTGTAATCAATATTGAAAACCCTTTTCATGACTCAACATCAAAAAAGTGTGCACCCTTTTCCGGCGTGTGCCATTTAGGCCCTATTCATACTCAAGCAATCGGTCATCATGGAAATAAAATCAAAAGATGTTCTGCAAATGGAATTTTAATAATTAAACATGCATATTCTTAGCAAGGGTCACAGAACACTTATCCATTTTCCGACGCAGTATGCCTTTGTTAAGGAGGAATGGGGCTCCTTCTCTGAGTTAATAGTCCCTCGGTTTGCCTTCCCAACTCCTTTTCACATTTCATATCCACACATGTCTTACCGACATAATTTATACCATCTCACTCATGTTACTACCAAACATGCAGTGCAGATGAGACATTTTCAAAATCTCCAATGGCGTTTCACCCGAAACCCATTTCCAAGGGAAAACCTTCCCATGAAGTTTTGCTTCTGCAGGCCATCACACATGGTGTTCTTGTAGTGTGTATCCCTGACACATTCATCAAATAGCGAAAAAGTCAATCACTATCTGGTAATACAATCCAAATTGATTGTTCCATAACCAAACAATGACATTAGTAATCAAATTCAATAGGAATTTGCAACTCTGTCTACTACAGAAATTAATTTGCTCAATTGTGGGTTTCTTATAAGTAGCACTACTATGCCCATTATAATTTTATGCTTACTAACATAACATGAATACCCACTTACCATGCATCCTCTTGACACAATATTATACAAGCCAGTGATTAGTAGTCGTCAGCAATTTCTTAAATCCGAAATTCACAATTCAAATTTAATAGCCCATTATGCATGCGGACTATTCTCACAAAGTTTGGCTCTTTCACATGGGATATTCTAGCATTGGTCAGGGTCTTACCTCTCACTTCCATGCTCGAAATAATCTACCTGAAACCTGAGCTTCAATCAACCAAACACAATCTTATGCAAACCAATAGTGACTAGTAGTTGTCAGCAATTCCTTAAATCCAAAATTCACAATTCGAATTTAACGACCTATTATGCATACCAACTATTTTTACAACCATGAGACTTTTCTCATACATGGTAGATTCTGGCATTGGTCAGGATCTTACCTCTCACTGCCATGCTCGAATTAATCTACCTGAAACATGAGCTTCAATCATCCAAACACTTGGTAAGTCTGGATGCATATAACCTGTTCATTGCTACAACCATCATGGAAGCATTTTCAAAATTTATAAAATTCAAATACTTCTAGCTGTTAGTCACATCAATGTATACCAAAACTCATTTGCTTCACGCAATCATCATCATACTACCATTTGCAAGGTATAGTCACATCATTCATGCAATTAAATGAAAGGTTTAGATACTCCTTACTTCACAAGTGTATCATTTGTACCACCTTGCTCTTCCATAGAGCATTTATGGCAGCCAATTGATCATGACTATCCTGCATTCATAACAACCTTTGAAATGGTTCCTGAATTGTCATCAATTCATCATTTCAGTTCATTAGTCATCCATAATATCACATGCACTCATCTCAATGCATTCATGCAATACATCACAACATTTGCACCTGTACTTACTCAATCAGTCACTCACATCCTTCATATGCATACATTCAATGCATAACTACAAGATTCATAAAATCTTCTTAATGCATATCCATTCAATGCTACTTTGCATTGATTCAGGAATACTATGCATTCAACCTACCAGGCATAGCCTAACCATGACTACTGCATATAGGATGCATTACTATAATCAATATCATCAACATATATAGGCATGACACCTTTCTATATTCAATCATCCACATGGTATGAGGTCTCTTACCTTTACCATTCCATGGAATTTGTCATAATCAAACTCTCACCTGCATGGGTTCTACTTACACCCTTGGCATGACCAATTTGGTTGGTCCTTGTAGGAGATTGCAGAATTTGCTCACCAACTTTTGTTATGGACTTGTTTCCTCATCCCCTTTCTCCATAGGGTTGCTAGTCACAATTGTCAGCATCAACAACATATTCAACTAGGTCCATGTCATCATTCGTTTTTCCACTAATGCCAACATCAAAGCAATGATTATCATTAGTGGTTTATTATAAATATATAATCCTTAATATCCTATGTATGCAAAGCATATCCTCATGCATTTCATGCATAAAACTTAGGAAATGTAGTTATAATCAGCAAGATAGGGTTTTAAGGACACTTCTCTTTTCAAGTCCCTCATCCTTGCATGGAATTCCTCTTCCATGCAATAGCTGGTTAGCCTTCATAGTCCTTACTACCTCTGGGCATGCAATTGTCCAGATTTGTCCATTTGATAGTAGCAGCCGTCATTAGCACTTTGCTGCTCCATGCTCAAATTCTGGTGACTTACCCTTGTTCCCTACTAGATAAGCTTTCCAACGCCTATCCACATGCTTCATTCTGACCTCGGGTGTGAAAACCACACCACTTCAAAATGAAGACTTTCACCAAATGTAATTTGGTCTGAAATCCCACTTGGAATCTCAAAATTATCCTCCGCAGAATCAGCTCTCACTTCGACTATCTATTCGACGTTTCACCTGTCAAAATGGCTAACTTCTTCTGCCATTTCGGATCCCCAAATAGCTAACATCCTCCACCATTTTGGATCCCCAAACCACTAGCTTCTCCGCTGTTTATTGGTGTCCAAAACCACTGTCCATCGGGTGGATAGTTCCTTAGACATCCGCAATGTCATCCAGTAAAACAACTAAATATTTCCAACGCTAAACACTCATCGGTGATTGAAACAACTAAATCTTTCCGACGTGTCGGGCCGATCTTCCTTTGGCTTCCGACGCGTCAGCAGTCCAATCTTCTAAAGTTTTCCAACGGTTTCCACACTTGAACAAAATTTCAACTTTCCTCCTCATCGATGATCGGATCCACTAACCTTTGGAAGGCTAGTCCATTGGACAGTCTCAATGACGGATGTTCAATCCACTAATCATTGCCGATGGCCGATGATTTTCGAACTTAGAATTTTTTTGAAAATTTCCTTTAGCCTTCCCTTTCACTGCTTGATCGGCTCCATCATCCTTCTTTTCATTGGTGAGGAAGTTCCCTCAACAGCTGCAATGGTGGCTTGTCATCCTCTATCTCCTTCCGATCAGCGGCCAAATCTACTGTGGCAGGACCGGATCGGCATCGGCGGGATTTTCACATCGGAAGTCTAGTGATCTAGACTTCCGCAATGGCGGGCGTTCGAATCACTATTTTCTTTCGATAGCCGATGAATTATTTACTTAGAAGAATTTTAAAAATTCTTTCACGGTGTCGGTGGTCTTTTGACATCAGGAGACTAGTGCCTTTGTCTTCCGCAATGGCGGATGCATGAAGAACTTCCTTCTTTTGATAGCTGGTGATTTCTGCCTTAGAATAATTTTAAACTTCTTTTCCTTACGGCGCCAGCTGTCGCTTCTCATTGGAAGGCTTAGTGCTTTTGGGTGCCGCAATGACGTGTGCACGAGCACTTTCTCCCTCCGATTGGCTGATGATCTTCTATACTTAGAAAATTTTATAACTTAATTTTCTTCATGGCGTTGGCGGTCGGAGAACTTACCCATCAGACGCCTAACTGTTTAGTCATCCGCAATGGCGGCACTCGTTCAACCTTTTTCTGCCGATGACTTCAACACTTAGACAAAAATTTTGTCTTTCTTCTTTCCGCAGAATGTAACCCTGTCGGTGGTCAGAACCATTACGCACTAGTGCATCGGCATTTTAGTCCCTTCTGCAGCCGCAACGGCGGACTGCCAACACTAAACCCTTCTGCTACATCGGAAGTCCGAACGACTAAGTGTTTCCGATGTGAATTGACTGTTCAAACACTTCGGCAATTTTTCTTTGAATTTTCAGTCATTCATTTCTGATCTCTGCTGGGAAGAAGGCAATTCTGCTTCTGTCACTGTACCTTGGTGGTCCATTTAGGCCCATGCTGCAACTTGGCTCTGATACCACGCTATCACATCCCTGACCCTTTGACCGGCGAAGAGGATGCGATGAACACCAAATACCAATGCATATGGGCAAACAACCCCATGAACATGGACAAGGATAAATGCTGAAATTAAAACCTTAAGCATAATACATAACATGATGTATAATCCATCATGAAAGATGCATAATTACTCAACATGCAAATACATGGAACCTAATTTCCCAACATGCAGAGTTACTCAATAATCAACGGAAGCAACACACACATTCCAGCATTTAACATGTTCATCATTATTCATTTTCCATCAATATAATTGCAGAGATGGAATCGTCAGCAGTAATTATATTTTGATGAAGAATTTGCTCCGCAACCAACTACGTTGCTGCAACGTTCCACCCAACCATAGGCCAACGTGCTCATCAATCTCTCAGCAACACTGCCACCCCTAAGCTGGGCATGATTCCTCAAGGAATAAGGGTCAATGCAGGCTTACACATAGCCAGGGTTTGCCAACACACAGCCAAACCCACACCCTAGGGTTCATCAGGTTGTCAAGGAGCTAGGACAGGCTAAATTCCAAGCTGGTGGCCTCAACACCAATCTTCTCATGCATCTTCAGCTTCTAGTCCTACTCACAACAGTCCAAATACTGACCACTGCACACCGTAGCAACACAGCCCACTCATGGCTCTGTGATGAAGGCAAAGGCAACCAGGGATAGTCCCAAACCAAAGATGAAACACAGCTCCAGAACACAAGGCAACTCAGAGTTGTTCTTGGCCCTAGCATGGCCAAAACAACTCAACAGCAACACCCAAATCCAGGGTACATCATCAGCCACAACCCCTCAACGAATGAGGAAACAATCCACAGCCCACAATGGATAAGAAACAAAACTCCCAGCATAGTAATGGGAAACTCAAACGAAGACCATAGTAGAAAATGGCTCACTATGAATACACAGTGGCCCAAACGCAATTGGACACCATAGCCAACAAAAACATGGGGAGGGTGATAGCCCCACAACGTAACCAGTGAGCACGGCTCACAACAGGGGAAAATGAATCCAACGGTCTGTGCATGAGGGAGACTTGCACCAGACCCCAAAAAACGGAGGAGAATATATGCATGGGCTACAAATCAAAGGAAAAACATACCTGATTCCACTCTGTGGAAAAATGTGAATGACCACCGACAAGTGGCTCCCCTCCTGGCTACGTGAGATCTAGCAGGACAATTTCCTGTGCATGAGGATGCACAAGACTTCCACTCCTGCATGAGGGTGAACAGCTCCGCTTATCCACGTGGATGAACAACAAAACCTGAGGAATGAACAGACCACCGAGATCCTGCGTAGTGGGGAGTGCGTGAGGGAAACAAAACCGACCTCTGCGTGAGGATTCCTCGAACAGAAAATGCACACCCCCCTCACTCAGCTCTATGTGAGGAGGTGAACAGATAGCGGCGAGAATGGGGAATGGGAAAGAATGGAGAGTATGGCCTCATGGAGGTTTCTTCCAACATGAGGTCAACTCGCTGGTGGAGTGTGCGTGTGGTCAAGGGATGACAGCCTGCCACACTCCACTACCCACCATCACTGCCCCAACTACCTCAACAAAAACAATAAAAAGGTTGACAAGGGAAGATGGCAAATCAAAACAAGGTGGCAACATATGGGTTTCCCCCCCATAGACAAAGGTTTGACATCCCCCACCCCTTATCCTTTGGAATCATGCCCTTTTCATTCAACGTTGCATTGCCGTAGCTGGTTGTGGTTTATTTTTAATTGATGTGCGTGTTTACATGATGCCATACCATAATGTGCATGTTAGCACGATATACCATCGGCAACTACCCCTATTGCCGAAACATACACAACCAAATCGATGGTGGGGCTTTTTCCTATAGCTCCTCACCACAATTAATTACAATATATACATCATGTAAACAGGGTCAAAACCAGGGTGTGACAATGTGATATAGTACAACAAAGCTTCCCAAAAGAAAGACTGAAGGTTCTCTGAAGTCCAAACAAGTTATCCTTGTCCAGTTCACCAGGCTCACTTGATAAAAAACCACTAAGTACAACTTAGGTGGTAACATTCTGGCTCCAACTACGGGACGTGTGCTCGATTTGGTCATAGGGCGAGGAGAGGATACGAGAACACCAGAATCTCTGGTTTATACACCCTATAAAAACATATCAACTTGACAAGAAAACCTTAGTAGCACAAGCTTTACATAAAAAATGAAATGAACCATTAAGCTGATTTATTTAAACAAAATAAATGTAACTAACTAATGAATACAAAAATGTTTGATTATAGATAAGTACAAAACAAAAAATGCAGAAAGTAAATGCTCTTTTTCAAGGAGCTTATTTTCCTACTCTGAGCATGATATAAAAAGGTTTAAGTGTAATCAGAAATCCAATGTAACCTCCTAAGAATTTTATTAACATAAAAAAATTTCCTTGTCTTTGGTTACCAGCCAAAGTAAGGATACTTTATTCAGAAAATGCAAACCTGTGTGATGATCCGGAAGGGGCGGGATGGATGGGAAATCATAGGCATGAATAATGTCGTCAAACTTCCTCCCAAACTGGTAAGTGCTTGCGCAGGCTGGTTCTATCCATGACTGGACAGGGTTGATGTACAAATCGGAATGATGAGGCAGATTGACTACACCATCATACTGATCATCAAGGCTTACCGGATGATAATTTGCTGTATAAGCCCCAAGTGGCTCCAAGACATGAGGAAACTCTATATGTGAAGATGATAGTTGAGACTGATATTCTAATAACTTCATCACATATGTCTTTTCACAACACTACTTCTCCATGTCTTCATTATTGATACCTTTGTGCGGTTCTGCATGATATGACTCTGAATGATCATATAAGAGTTTTGAATGTTGCTTTTCCATACTAGGATCAGGGATAATTTTACGGCTGAATTTTAGCCCAGTGGGCTATTTTTCCATGTTTTTCTCCCAAAAAAGATTCGCCATTTTGTATTTTTTGAAGCCCTGTTTCGCGCAATATTGATGAGGTAAAAAAATTTCACCCTAAAAGTCGCCAAATTATTATATAAACCATATAAAATCCTTGGAAATTAAAATATTTTTTGAAAAATATCGCCAATCATTTTATAGATGGCATTTTAAGAATTGGTAATATTCGCCAACATTTATACACTTTTAAATAAGTATGGTTCCTTGAAATCATCCCTGACTAGGATTTTCCAAGGTCTCCATATCCATGCTTCCCTCTATGGAAGTATAGTAGATTGGACTTCCACAAATTTCTAAATAGACACTCCCCTTGATGGATATAGAATAGATAGGATTCTTAATAAGATATCCACAAAAATCCCAATAGTCATCACCATCATCTATGTTAGATGTGATGGATTCCCCATTGTTGATATCAGGTTCCGATATCGAGTTCTCTTTGTCTTCATTACTGATACCGATATATGGCTCAGACTGATCATGTGGATAAACTGCATGCTCCTTTTTCATATCAAAGTTTCCCAAGGCCACATGGTCCATGCTATCTCCAATTTAGATATGCCATAGATAGAAAAATCAACAAAACCATCAAAAGTTTCCGATTCATTATTTTCCTCTTTATTCATGTCACAGACTGGATTTTCCATGAATGTCCAGGACTCCTCATCAACATCTTTGTCGAGGATAAGGGAGTCTTCATCACTTGTATCATGCTCAAAGCTATACTTGTCCTCATTTTCATACTTATCTTCTTCAGAGAAAAGGTCACAAGGTAGTAAACCTTCCAGACTGTCATCATTATATGGAGAACACATAGGATTCCCATCATGTATATTACAGTTTTCATCATAAATTTCACGATAAGATTCTGCAATGGTTTCATCCTCAGGCTTCTACTGTTTAGATGGTGAAAAAGGGTAGGCCTGGCCTACCATGTATATATGATCAGGCTCACTTGCATTTGTTTCCTGATTACTGAACTTGGGAAGTCCATGTTCCATGACTTGATTTGCAACATAACAAGTGCTTTCTTGGTGGAATTGTTCACAAGGTCTACACCATGGAATTACTTCTTCTACCATGTTAGCTGAGCCTAACTGGTTTGGAATCCTAGGCTCTTGTTGAAGAAACTTCTTTTGATACATCTAACTCTGCCTAGGCTGAAAGTTCCTAGGTCCATTATTTCTTTCCATTGTGATTATTCTATTGTGCATAAGATTCAATTGTGCAGACTGATCTGCCATAAGTTGGTTTTGACTAGTAACCAAGTCTTTTATCATGTCTATTACCTTTTCCATGGGATATTTAGAGGCTCCCTTTTCTTTTGATTCAAAGGCTTTTCCCTTTTCTTCGTTGTATGAAGTGTTTCCCCTAGTGTAACCTGGAATGTTGGATTTTCCTGAAGACTGCATATTCTTTTCTATTTTCTCGGCCAATTCCTGAGCAGTTTTTAGATCGGCCGGTTCTTTGTCCCTTAACTGGTACCTCAAATCACCATTGAAAGCTTCGATGTAAGATATGAGGATGGAGGCATCCCTTGGCTTGATTTCTCTAGGGAGGTCCACAACCACACGCTTGAACTTAGTATTAAATTCATCAATGGTTTCATTCTCCATCTTCTTTATGTTATGGAGGGCATCAAGCAGATGTCTTGGTTCTTTATTTTCCCCCGATTTCTTCTTAAAAACCTCTAGGAATTCACTAAGAGTTTTATATGAATCATCATCTAGGTCGAAGTACCATTCTTCAGCATCATATTCCAAGGATAAAGAAAAGAGAATCATTTTGACATCGTCATGGTCATGGGCAGGATCATTGCAATAACTGACCAGGTGCTTTTCAAACTTTTGAAGGTGAGACTTGGCAGTGATGGCATTATTGCCCTGAAATATGGGGAGCTTCTTGATAGCATATTTTGGAATGGCATGGGGATCACCTGCTATCTGAGAAAAGTCAAGGGGTTTGAATAATTCCATCATTTCTTGAGATTGGTGAACATGACTCTCTACAAATACGTGATGGATATTTGAGAGGGATTGGTCTCCTAAATCTTCAAGGTTTCTACGAGAAGTCTTCCTATTCAATCTTTCCCTAATAAACCTTCTGGGATTAGGGACAGGATTGAATAACTGTCAGTGGTTTATTCGGGTAGAAATTCTTGAAGGGATGTTAGACAGTGGAGTCTCCAGATGGATCGAGTTTTAATTTTTATGTTTTTTAAAGACTAGATCAATCAAAAGTTTTTATCTTTTTAGTTGTTTAGAAAAAAGTTAAGCTAAGTCATACTAGGGAATAAAAAGATTTATCCCCGGCAACGACGCCAAAAAGTGTTTCCGCCTTTCACACACTTGGGTCACGTGGCAAAAATATTCAAGCCACTCGGTGTGTCCTTGGGGGAAAGTCTCGAGTCAAGGCTGTCACCTTGTTCTTGACTCCTCCGTTTAGGCTCAACTCCTAACGAAGCCAAGGGGGGTAGACCCTATTAAGTTACTAAGGATAATTACTTAGTATGGTGATGTTAAACTGAATGATTTACTTAGGAGTTTGAAATTTAACTATAGACAATCAAAGATGACAAGATACAAAAATGAACACACGAAAGAAAAATGCCGAGACACAATATATACATAAAGCAAGAAAATAACCAGTGCCTTAGAATGGAGTCAAAAAATAAAATCAATTTACTTGCATGTGCTTGGAATGAATGTTTTACAATTGCCTCTTGGTACGTTTTAAGTTAAATTTGAGGTGTGAGTTGATTAAAATTAGGCAAAGGGGTGGACTCTAGATATACCTGAGAGTACTTGGAGTATGTCCAAAACTAAACCTTCACGGCTACCCGCAAGGAATATGTGGGATGAATGGATTCTCTGGGGCTATTGTTCATAACGCACCCATTAGGGTGTGACAAATATCGGTGCCCCAAGGTCACTTTTCAGAAGTTCCCGCTTCCTTTGGGTATTTTTCCACTGTGATGGTTTGATCTAGGTGTTGGATTTTCACCTGATGGTTTGTCAATTTGGGAGAGTGAGTCCTAATTATACTAGTCACTCAAGTGATTTTGATACATCTTGACTGATTGGATGAACTGCAGCCAAGTGCAGAGCATACACACTGGAGTCTTGTCAATTTTAGTAAATTTTAAAAAAGGGTGTTCTTGTTAAAAAGAAAACCCTCTAAGAACCTCTTTTGATCCAAGTGGATCTCAATCGGGGAATCAAGGAGGGGTTAATTTTATAATAGTTGAAGAAACAAGTGATGAAAAGGAAAACACATATACACAATTCTGGTTTTCTAATTAGTCCTACCATGAATCTCTTTCCCCTTTCGGGTCAATCGGGAAGTCGTGGGGTAAGTATTAAGATTAATTTGAAATATCAAATATGGAATATTAAATTGATAATTAATTAAAGTATAATACCCTATAGATTAGAGCTACGCTAGTTTGAAAAGAGATGAACAAAAGGTAAAAAATTCACACCGACGCAAATCCCCCCACGGGGGATGGGGAATGGGCTCAAAAGAGCCTATTCAAAAAATTATTTTTATTAAAAGCAGTTAAAATATTAGATAAATGATATAATTCATCTTTAACCTTATACAGAGTGAAATCAAGAGCTTACAAAGTGCAAAAATTAAAGGTTTTAGTCAAATGAAAGACCCCTGGGGGGATTTGAACGCTCCTGAGGCCACTTTAGAGCAGTAGATTCCTTTATTTCCTGTCACACCTACTAAAATAAAGCAATATTATTAGACTAAAATATTCCCAAAATCACTCTGAAAGTACCTTTGGGTCAGCTTACTTTTAACCAAAAAAAACTAAGTCAAAACTAGTTAAAAAGGTAAAAAAGGCACCAAGGAAAGCATGCTTTCCTTGGGATATTGGCTTGCATTTTGGGAATCCAATAAGATGTGCAATTTTATTTCAGAATATGAAATTTTAACGTACATCAAATAGAAATGAAATGCATGCAAGCTACAAATTTTGTTTAAAATTACATGCAAAAAAGGACGATTTCCCTAAAGCTAGATCTAGAATGCTTATGAAACCTTTTAAGAGAAATATCTAGACTATGGGATTTGAGAGGATAGATATATGTTGAAATTTATTTTAATATGATATATCTAAACAAAATCAAAGCTATGAACAAAGTAACCGGGTAAAAGAGTTGATTTTTTTAAGAAATGAGAAGAAGAGGAGAGAAAGTCGGCTCGTTGCTTGAATGGAGCAAGCTGAAAGGATGCCATTTTGTGGAGTGCTGAGGGATAGAGTCTTGAGATTATTGGATAAGGAATGGAATCAATATTGATCCACACCTTCATCCAATCAGGAACCTACAACTAGATAACATAAGCCTGCACACACCTCGTGAGATCTGGATATAAATGTATAAAGCAACAAAAATGAAAGATCATGCAAAAATAATATTATTTAAGCATATAACTGGAATTTTTGAGCATACATCATATGGATAAAAAATATCAAGCAATCTAACTTTCCTAGTTTACACCCTTACTTGATTCAACCGAATCCTTGAAGCCAGAACACAGAAGTGGCACAGAATTTGGAAAGAAATTGCAGTAACCACATCAGCAGCATAACACTAAGAATCCACACAAACACATGCACTACACGATATAGCCTCCAAAGCTTCTTTATTCACAAATGATGATCAATACACAATTACAATGGCAAGCCCTTCAATCCAGCTCTAACTAGCTTGGAAGAGGGAGATGTGCTTGGATATATAAAAAAACTAGGAGATCCAGCCCAGGGGGGGCACAAATCCCAAGGAGACACATCAAATCAGCTGAAGGAGAGTCCATCAATGCCTGTTCTATGTCTAGCTGAGCCAGATCTAAGTCTCACTGAGTGCAACTATCAATCAGGGGGCTGATCTGATTGACACCTCAACTTGTTGACATAAGCATCCACCAAAACTCATCCAGATGAGCCAAAAACATGTGGAGGAGAGAGGGAGGGAGAAATTCCCCATAAAGGATGCTGAAGATCAACTCTAGATCTGATTTGATCATCTCCTTCAGTCAAGGATTTGTCAGATCTAGTCAATCTGCTTCAGATCTGACTGATTTCAATCAAATCGGCTGAGAATCCACTGATCTATGATTTTGGATTTGCTCCATTATTCATCAATTTATTAATTAAAATAATCAATAATTGATTTTTTGGGGCTTTCTGACCTGAGTGATGGAAAATCAGTCATTTAACTAGGAAAAAGTGGGTCCATGGGTTTACATGGTGCTCTTAGCTTGAAAATGAGCACCTACATGAATAAAACTGATTATTTGGCCCACTTTTATTCCAAAATCAAATTTTCCAATTAAACTATTAAAAAATATCCTAAGTTTTGGAAAAATTAAATTTTAATAAAAAACACTGAAAAAACTAAAAAATTGAAAAATTGAAAAACCTAGGGGGACTTAGACATGTTCATATGACTGGACCATGATGTCTAGCATGTTTATACATTGACACATAGACTCTAATAACCTCAATAGGCCTAAATTCCAAGCCAACCACCCCAACTTTGGAGGTATGGAGTGAAAAAATCAGAAATTATCAGTCGTTTATTCAACAACCAATAATAACCAAGGGAAAAAACACCCTGGGCTGATCTGATTGACAAATAAAGTCTAAGAGACCGAGTCTTTTATAGACACTATCAGGCTAGAACATTTACTACAATTCCCCCATGGGGTATGAACATGTGATATAGTACAAAAAAGCTTCCGAAAAGCAAGACTGAAGGTTCTCTAAAGTCCGAACAAGTTATCCTTGTCCAATCCACCAGGCTCACTTGATAAAAAACCACTAAGTACAACTTAGGTGGTAACAAGTGCCACCACCTGTAACTTGTTGACAAGAAGCGGTGTTGTCTAGGAAATGGTTTGTGAACACTTGAGAAGTGCGGTGCCAGGTTGGCATCATTCCAAAGCCCTTTTTCCTTATTTTTCTTTGCAAAAATTTGGATTTTATTGCTTTCATTTCTGCTTGTCAGACTTGTGTTACTGAATCTGATGCTAGTGGTTTGATTTTTTATGGTTTAAGATTTATTTGATTGGAATTTCAAAACTTTGATTAATTTTTTTGATTGTTCATCCACTTCTATGGTTGTTGGTTTTGTTTACAAAAGGGTTTCTTGTTTTCTGAAAAGCTTAGGGTCTTATTTAAAATATCTTTTCGTTTCTGCTACATAGACTAAAACAAGAACACTAGATTAGCTTCTAGGTTTTATTTCTTATTTGCATAGTAAACTTCTTTTTCCTTCCTTCAAAAAAGAATTTTTTTTACTGAGACTAGGACATCATCATTGAGCATTGGACATTGGTTTTCTAATTGGATTTACAAGCTTTCAAGACCTTTATGATCTCTCGTCTCTCATGCATTTAGAGCTATCTTGACCAAAATATATAAAAAAATGGTAGTTTTAAGTTAGATTTGCTTATGATTGAGAAATTTGAAAAAATAGAGTGCATTTGCATATAGGTGTGCTTCTTGTTCTTTCTTTTAGGAAAAGAGATTCTTCCCCTTCTCATTTGCTTTCAGAAAGAAGAAATTAGTTTGGAAAAGTGAATGCTTGTCTTTGATTTGATGTTCATGACTATTGTGTGGAAGTATTTTTGGTTTTTGAAACAAAAGGAAAATGCTCTCTTTCCCTCTCGTAAGTAGGCATACTGAATGGTAAAGTGAACATTTTGCACTAGCATACTACATGGTTTTACTTTTCTGTCAAAACATCATGCATTCACCTAACCGTACAAGTTAAAATTAACGGTATTTGTAGGTTAAAATTTACGTAGTAACTTGAGTGATAGGTTAGAGACGTGTTCAAGCGTCGTTAAGCATAGGAGCTGTCGTTATTTTTCAGCATTACATTTCGGGACTCGTGCGGTTCTTCCACGTACCATCGGTATATTGAACGACCTTTCACGTACCCTTGAGGTATATAGAAAGGTACTTCATGTACTTAATTGTATATCGAAAGGACCCTTGTGTACGGTTATGCATTAGACAGCACTACTACCGATTCGAGCTGCCACGTACCTTGAGTATATCGGGAGACCCCACTAGGGTACCTTCTCTATTTGAGAAAAGCCCTTTGGCTGTCTTGTTTGGAGCCATACACTAAAAATAGCATTCAGGGAGATTACTATGCACATACCCTCGAGGTATATTGCGAGTGGCGCCTTCTTGACAATCCTAGTGAGAGACCTGACTTTTGAACTCCTCCTATCATTTTAAGTGTGCTTGTTTTGGCCTATAGCTTGTGTAGGGAAATTCTTTTTGGTGTGTTTTCTAGATTTTCAGACCCTAGGTTAGTTAGGAACTGTACAAACTAGCTAAATTAAGACAGTCCATAAGAGTATGGGGCTTGCCACTTGATTTTATTCTTGGTTCAAGAGAAAATCCTATGGAATCTGTTGACCAAGGAGCTGCTACCACCTCCCATGTGGGAGATAATGTGGTTGTGGAAAGTAGAGTACCATATTCTTCACACTCACCTCCCTTGGTCCAACAGCCTTCTCAGGGAGATTCCTCGTTCCATTCTCCCATGGAAGGACGTGTTGATAATACTGATCACCTAGATTTTGGTCCCAATGCTTCATTTCGAGAAACCCCTGTAGGTCAGGCCATTGCTTCATTTGGCACCCATGGAATCTCTTCTGAAATTGAAGAAGAACGTAGGCAATACCGTTCTGTCATTCTTTGTGCAAAGGAGATTGATAACAAATTGATGACATTCTAGGCCCAACACTACCAAGGTCCACATCTATTCCTAGGGGATATCATTCACTTGCTAAATCTATGAGACCCATTGAACCGATTATAGATCGTCCATTGACACGCCACAACCCAGGTCAAGATACCACCCCTACCACCTCTCATGTTATGTCTATACCTAATCTTCCCAGGCCTTTTGTACCTGAGATTAAATATTCAATTCCTGTTTCATCTACACCTTCTAGTGCCAGGGGGCAACACCCAGCACGACCTACATTATCTGACACTGGAATTGTTACTAGTCAAGGGAAGACCTCTAACATATAAACATCTACAGTTTATATCCCTCCCACCCATTCTAATGTGGTTAATCCCCCATCCAGTTCAGGTCAACCCTCTGGGGCCCAACCTGCAACCATTCAATCTTCTAGAGGTTATGGTTATCAAATACCTGTAGGTAACATTAATTATCCACCCAATTCTACAGGAATTACATACCCTATTAATACTTTTACGCCATGGGGGCAACCCAACTAGTCTTACATGCCAGCCATGGGAGTGATACCTATACATACTGTGGGAGGTGCCAGAGGACCCCCTTATGGAGGTCATTCCCCTATGGGGCATAATGGTCCCAGAGGATTTGGAAACTTTCTTCCTTATGGTCCTGGTGGCCCTAATGGTCTTGGGGGACCTGGTGGCTTTCCTCCTTCTTGCCCTGGAAGGTCTGGTGGCCCTCCTCCTAGTGGTTTCGATGACTTTGAAGGTTTGCCTCATCCTAGTGGCCCTAGAGGGTCTGGTGGTCTGCCTCTTGTTGGTCTTGGTGGTCCTGGTGGTCCTAATGGTCCCGGTGGGCCTGGTGGTCCCGGTGGCCTTGGTGGTCCTAGCGGTCCCGATCCCGGAAATCAATCCCCTATGGGAGGATCTTCCGGTAGTTCTTCATCACAACAACCTATTTATCAGTCCACTTATGGTCCTACTAGTAATTATATGCCATGTCAATATTACCAGTATGTTCATCCCAAGCGACATTTACCTTTCCTAGAAACTTTGAACTTACCTAATCTGTCCAAGTTGATTAATGATCCCATTCGACACAATCCCTCATGGCCGCCCATTCTGGTAAAGCTACCATCAGACATTCCAAAATTTGATGGGAAATAAGGAGACGATCTGAAGAACCATGTGATGGCATTCCATTTGTGGTGTTATTCGAACTCCCTCATGGATGACTCCTTTTATTTACGACTCTTTCAGTGAAATTTGACTGGTACAGCTACGAAGTGGTACATTGAAGTCCCACAACATTCGTTTGTGGATTTTGGCTCGTTGGAAACTATGTTTCTTACACACTTTCAGCTCCCTATTCATTATGAAATGGGTACTAATCTTTTAACCTCTTTGCGACAAAACACCTCCACCCACATATCCGATCATATCCATGAGTGGATAAGGTGGTGAAGGCTTATCAAGGCCCCTATTCCAGATCAGTTACTAGTTGATTGGGTCACCAAATCCTTGTTGCCTCCTATTGCCTGAGATGTGGCTATGGGCGGTGCCATTACTGAAGAGCAGGATATTAGCTGGGATCAGTATCTAGACTTGATTTACTCCCAGTCTAGCACTCTTTATGACCTGATCCCTCAAGCTCCTCGCCCCAGCACCGATCCTACCAAGCCACCAGCAGAAGTACCTATTGATGGGATTGTTGGTTCAATCCAGTCCCCATCAACGATGAAACCTGTCAAGCAAATCCAAACTGCCCCATCTACTCCTTCAACTCCTAAGTTTTTCACCGAGGTCAATACCATTCAAAGTACTCAAACCTCGGGTAATAAAGAGAAAGGCATAAATCGAAATAAAAAACCTAGAAACCAGTTGGAGACTCCACGACCAACCAATGGTGATAATGACAAAGGAAAAAGAAAAGTGAAATATCCCTATCTGCTATGCGGTGGTGACCATTTTTCAAAGGAGTGTCCTTGTTGGGATGAGATCTCCCAATTTTTGATTTCCAATCCTGCACCTGCGGTACTTACGGATCCTTTTCCCTCTCAACAACAACTGATAGACCACATGTCTAATCATGGTAATTCTAATTTGTCAAAGGAAATTCATATGATGTCCTCAGATACCATCCATCTGCAAACTCGAAGTCAGAATTATGATAAACTTGTGGATAAAAATGAAGATCATTCATCTTCAGGGAAAGCCCCTTCTACTAGTTCTCCTGAGTCCTCGTCTATTGTCCCCTTGTCTATCGAAAAGCCTACTCTTGACATAATTTTATGCCAACCAAAGAGTAGTCTTCGGAAGGAAGTATTTAATCCCAATGCCTGAGATGCCCAATTTTATAATGTGGTTGAAGATCTCACTCAAGCACCTTACATAATGTCTACCCTAGATGTGCTCCAAAGTGGCCCCACATAGCGCAAAAACCTGTTGACTGCATTAGGAGCTTTAGACCCGGATAACACCAACTTGATCCATTTCAATATTGAGAACTATAAGTCTAGGTTACCACATAAACTTGATTTTCAAGTCATTATGAAAGTAGTTGGAAAGAAAGTTTTTCGAACAATCCTAGATGAAGGAGCTTCAACCTCTGTGTTGTCTCTATCTTGTTGGAAAGCCCTTGGCTCTCCCAAGCTTGCAACATCACCTATGACCCTTAAAGCCTTTGACGGATGGGGTTTCCAGCCCCACGGTCTCATATCAACCATCGCAGTTGAGCTGGGGGGAAAAACCATTTCCATTCAAGTAGAAGTGGTAGACACCCCTTTAGATTACAATCTCCTCCTAGGACGAAATTGGTTCTATGCTATGACTGTTGTTGCTTCAACAGTATTCCGAACTGTCCAATTTCCACATCTGGGGAGAATCATTACTATTGACCAGCTTGATATTTCTATGCCGGATGTTACTACCTCTACGACTAATAACATCCCCATGTTAGGCCAGTCCCCTCCTCCTTACTAGTCGATTGGGGTAGGCGTGTTGAGGGATTCATCCCTCATGGGAGTTTTTCCATCCACTCCTCCTAGCACGGATTCCACGTCAATCAATATGATCACCTCATTTGATTATGAGCACAACGACCACTATGTTGTTGAGTATACCTCATTAATTCCCCACGAAGCTATGTATGACACCATTCAAACCTCTTCCGATGATCACACTGATGATCTTCATCTAGTGGCTTCGGATCCTTACCATTTACCGTATTGGTTAGAACCTTCTCTTCCCACTCTAGATTATCTCTCTGAGAATTTTCCTTTCTATGAGTCCATTATTGAAATCATGAGCATAGATGACTCCATTTGGGAGGATCACCATCATAGATCCATGTTCCTCCCCAACACCAGTTCGGTTAACCATGATTTTGCATCCTTGTTTCCTACTGATATTGTCAACATTCCCCAAAGTCCTATATTGTTGCAACATACAGATTTTGGAGGAAACCTTTGCAACATTACTCAAACGAACCTGATTGACATATCAGCCAAGCCTGATATTGTCAAGCATGTTCATGTTGGGAAGAACTAAAGCATGAATCCTGAAGCCTATAAGGCACTTTTTAAAGAATTCCATGATATTTTTTCCTGGTCCTACGAAGAGATGTCGGGGATTGACCCTTCCATTGTGGTCCACAAGATTAAAACTTATCCCTCAACCAAACCTATCAGGAAAAAACTTAGGCAAGTCCATCCTCAGAAGGCCGCAGCTATAAAAGCTGAAATTGAGAAGCTTCTTAAAGCTGGGTTTATTTATCCTATACCCCTGACGGAATGGATATCAAATGTTGTCCATGTCAATAAAAAGTAGGGCACCATTAGAGTCTGTATCAACTTTAGGGATCTGAATAAAGCTTGTCCCAAGGACAACTTTCCTACCCCACATATCGATCAGATTATCGACAATTGCGCTGGAAGTGTCATCTTATCATTCATGGATGGCTTCTCCGGCTATAATCAGATTGAGATATTACCCTCCGATCAGCATAAGACAACATTCATTTTCCCATGGGGAACCTTTGCATATAAGAGGTTACCATTTGGCTTGAAAAATGCTGGAGCTATGTTCTAGCGTGTGATGTCCTATGCGTTTCATGATGTCAAACACATTGTTGAACTGTACCTTAACGACCTCCCCGCTCATTCACAGCGATGGGAGGACCACCCTAGTCATCTTAGAGAGATATTGTTGAGATTCTGTCATTATAATATACGGCTCAACCCCCATAAATGTGTTTTTTGCATTGAGATGGGAAGTCTGCTAGGTTTTGTGGTATCCAAAGATGGCATCTGGATAGATCCTTTAAAAATTGCCGCCATTCTTGATCTACCATCCCCAACTAATCTCTTTGAACTCCAAAGTTTGCAGGGGAAGCCAAAATTTCTCCACTATTTCGTGTGTAATTTCGCAGAGAAAATGCATGGTTATATGTGTCTCCTTAAAAATAACACTCCATTCTTTTGGGATAACTAGGCCCAACGTGCCTTTGATAATCTTAAGCACACTCTAACTCATTCACCCATGATACACCCCCCTGATTATTCAAAGGACTTTCTCTTGTATATTGTTGCCTCTACTACTACCATCGCTATGGTTTTCGCATAGGACAATCTCCACGATCAGGAGCACGTGATTTATTACGCCAGTAAGAATCTCTTGGATTTTGAAACCCATTATTCATGTGTGGAAAAGTTAGCTTTGGCCATGGTCATTGTCGTACAAAAATTTCATCATTACATTCTACCCCGCACTACCACCATATTGGAAGACCAGAACTCGATGTACTACATCTTGACTCATCAGGTACTAGGGGGAAAGTACTCTCATTGGATTGTTATCCTTCAGGAGTTCGATCTGGAGTTTGCCAAGGCTACATCAAAGAAATCCTTGGTCTTTGCAGAGCTTATGTGTGATCTTCCTTGTGCTTCGACGGAATCTGAGCCTAGTGATTCATTTTAGGATGAAGTTTTGTTCCTGATAAGAACTACTGATCCTTGGTATGGAGATTTGCTTATATATCTCTAGACACAACGTTTTCGGCCACATTTATCCTACGATGATCACCTCCATATCCGTCACCACGCAAAATACTATCTCATCGTGAATGATACTTTGTATAGACGTGGGATTGACTCTATTCTCCGGCGATGCCTCACTCATGAGGAGGCTGAACTTGTGTTGAATGATTGCCATTCTAGAGCATGTGGCAGTCATTTATCTGGGATGGCTACAACCTAGAAAATCCTTCATGCTAGCTATTTATGGCCTTTGATCTTCAAATATTGTCATGAGGATGTTAAGAAATGCCCACCTTGTCAACACTTCCATCCTGCTCCACTACACCCCATCATTGTCGTTGGCCCATTCGCCAAATGCGGGATAGAATTTATGCATTGTAATCCTACCTCAGCATGGGGGCATGGTTACATCATCATGGCAGTGGATTATTTCACTAAATGGGCTGAGGCCATGCGTACATGTGTAGAAGATGGTAAGACTGCCACCCTCTTCTTGTTCAATCATATCATAGCTAGATTTGGAGTTCCACAGTCCATCGTTACTGATCATGGATCCCATTTCTGTAATCAGATGATGGAGGAAATGAGTGCCAAGCTAGGGTTTCTCCATGAAAACTCTATGCCATATTATCCACAAGCTAATGGTTAGGTAGAGGCCATTAACAAAATTTTGAAAACTGTGCTTCGTCGAATGGTTGGAGATCATAAATCCAATTGGCACCACGTTCTTTTCTCTGCTCTCTGGGCTTATTGGAATTCTATGAAAACAACTACTGGTTTCACACCATTCCAACTTTTCTATGGACTTGAAGCTATATTACCCATCCAATGTCAAATTCCATCTTTACAACTTGCCGTCGAACTTCTCCCAAACACTTCCGCAGAGGAAGAAATATTTTTATACTTGAATAACCTTGATGAGACTCACATAGATGTTGCCTTGGCTAATGAGGCGCATAAGAAATGCGTCAAGGCGTAGTATGACAAATCTGTCTAGCCTCATGTCTTTAACAAGGGTGACCTAGTCTTGACTTATGACCAAAGATAAGATAAACTAGGGAAGGGAAAGTTTGAGTCCATGTGGTATGGACCTTTCGTTATTTCCAAGGTGTTAGAGAAAGGATATCACGAGTTCGTTGACTATGATGGGATCCCTTTGGGGCAACCTCGCAATGGGTTGTACTTGAAAAGGTACTATGCCTAGGTTTTCTTAGGTAGTATCTTGTATATATGTATATTGATTGGCTTTCAGCGTGCTTTTAGTATTTTCAAGATGGTTTTGAGCTTCGTGTCCACATCTGTTTATACCATGTTTTGGTCATGCAGATGAATTTCTACAGTTTTCCTGATGGTGCTTGCCGCTACACCTTGAATCTCGCCTTGGATGCTTGGGTTCTCTATTCCCCGGTTGAAGATTTGGTCAGTTCAGGAGTGGTTTGTATAGGTCCCGCTACTAATAACATCACCGAGTATGAAGTAGTCATCGATCTTCTAGCTGAAGCTGCCTCCCAAGATGTTGGTAATCTAGTAGTCTTGATGGACTCACAACTCGTGGTTCACCATTTGAACCATGTCTACACCATTAGGAACCTGGTACTCCTCTGCCATTTCCGAAGAGTGTGTTTTTTAGAAAGATCATTTGAAACTATTACTTATAGGCATATCCCTAGGGAACATAATATAGTTACTGACTCATTGGCTAACTACATCCTAGACTGGCATATTTCCCATTCATGACTGTAAATCAAACATGGTCCATTGTAAATAAACATTTTGAGACACGTAAAACCCATAGAAAATGCATTTTCCATTTGAAACATATAAACACCGTGTAAAAGTATATATATATATATACAAAAAGTTTTAAAAAAATAGGTCCCGAGACCTCCTCTGAAGCATGTAGGATTTCAGGAAAAATCATCATACAAAATCCTGAAGCTACAACTTTCAGTACATATCTTGTACACTAGTGGTGCTCCTGATAGCACATCACTGCTCGAGCCACCCTGTGCAACAGCCTACTGAATCAGCCCGGTACTCCCACTATGGATCTCTGATATCTCATCGGGAGGTCATCTATGTTAGCATCTGGGATGTCCAAAGTCAACCTCTCCAGGTTCTCCTCCAGCTCCCCAGTGATATCATCACCCTATGGTACAAAGAGAGCTCCTACTTGCCTATCCAATGGAGATGCTCCTCTAGGTCGTGCTAATCCAACATCTGCATGAGAATATACAGCTCTTGTCACCTAACATAAAAATATAAAACATAAAAACATTTCATCCATTTTAGGGTTTCTTACTTCTTACTGAGGTCACCCCACCGTCTGCCAGGTGGGAGTGGTAGGTCAAGATCTCCTTTGAAGTCTATGCCTATGTAAGCATAGTCCTCAACCATGAGGACCTGATCTCGTAGCCATCTGAAGAACAAATCACTAAACTTCACCCTTCCCCTACCCTCTCCTGTGTGAGCCATGACCTGGACCCACCTCAGCATATGGGGGTCCCATGCTCTCAGACCCCGAAAGGTCACCTATTACCTCATCTGTGGAACCCGCTCGAAGAAGAAGCAAGCTAAAATGGAACCAAAGCCGAACTACTTCAGCTCTCCTTGCTGACACTTAGTCAGTTGATCCTTGAAGATTGGAAGCATTCCTTCTGCCCAGTTGAACACTGTGGGTGCCATAGCCTCTATGGCATACAACATGTGTGCCCTGGAATCCTGGTGCACACCTTGAATCCCAACCACCCTCTGCATGGTAAACAGGACGGTCTGTAAATCCCTAACCGTCACTGCCTTGATGGGGATCTTATTCCCCGATGTACCTATTCCTAGTGCACAGTGTCAACTTATAAGCTCTCTGGTAGTAATGTCCCCGCCACGGGAACCTGTCAGTGAGATGGGGGCATCCCATCTTGATAGACCAGTCAGGAAGTAGATATCCTCTATCTCCACTGTAAGTATGTGTTCCCCCACCTCAAAATATTGTTGCTTTGGATTCCACATTTGCAGTATATGTTCCAGTAGCCATTCGTGCGACACCATGCTTGGGGTCCAGAAAAACTTCAAGAGCCCATAGTCCCGCAATGCGGCTATACAGCCTGCATTTCTCTCAGCAGTAGCATCCTCATTGTCATGAGTTATTTCCTTCCATATCACCATGTTTTGAGCGATATAGACCTGCCAAAACCACAATGGTATGCATTAAAATCATCCTTAAATCATTAATAATCAAAAGAATGAAGTTATTTTTCCCATATTATTTGTTTAACTTATCCACAGTCTCCACCACCTATGCATAATTGGAGACAAGTGGTGGCACCTCCTATCCACTATATTATCGATATGGTTCTAGGGTGGAACCGCGTATCCCGCAAGGGGTAGCCGCGGTGCCCACATTTTGAGTTTTAGGGCTCACCATATGGGCCCAAAACCCCCCCAAACCTCAAAATAGATGCTATGAAATGAAAGATAAGGGCCTTAGCTATTACCTGCAATTGACGATGCTAAAAACTGATGGTGGAAGCTCCCAGTATCAGCTGTGGAAGATCTGGCTAAGAAAATGCTCCAAGTGCTCTCTGCTAGAGGTAAATAGTGAAATGGTTTGATTTTTTTACTATTTACTTGGCTTATATAGGCATTTTTGGGTCCGACTCACTATAGTTTTGATGTAAAATCATATTTTGATCAAAATTTATCTATTGTAATCCCTAATGCTAGTTGTAAATGCATTTAACACTTGTTTCTCAGACTATTGCAGGATAGGAGAACTCTAGCAAAAAAGCTTTGAAAGTTTGTTTATGACTTTTTTTTACTTTCATAAAATGGAAAAGGTCAATGAGAATTTATTACGACACTTTGATCGTGCTCTCTAAACCTAGTATCAAATGTCCAAGTCCGTTTCTGAATCTTTCTAGGCTCATAACATTTGACATTGTGCAAAGAAACATCATGGAGTCTTCTTTTCACATCTTTTTTCAGACTCCTTAAACATGAAAAGATAGTTGAGTCTGTTTCCAAATCTTTTCAGGCTCGTAAAAAGTGACACTGTGTAAAGAAACCTCATGGATTCCTCTTTAAACTCTTTTTAGTCTCCTTAAATACAAAAAGATTGTCAAGTACTTGTCTCCTTCATACTCGTAAAAGTATTTGAAGAGTCGTCCTTCTGATGGTAGGTTATCTCTTTTTCAGTTTAGATAGGACTATTTACGAAAAAGGAACACTCCAACCAATCATGACTGGAAGAGTTCTCTAAGGTATGATTTTATACTTTTTTTCAAACCTTAGAGACTAAATCATATGAAAAAATACCCCTTTGAAGTCTTCTTTTGTATTCGTTCAGACTCTCTAAACATGAAAGATACCAAGTTTTCTTTCAGTGGACTCGTTAAATTAAACATTGAGAGACCTGTGCTGGGATCGAACCCCTCCTCTCTCAGGTTCGTAAAACATATGAGTCTGGACTTGTCTTCTGACAAGCTATATCAAGTGTTTGTTACCCTCTTTGAACTCATAAAATCGAAAAGAGGCACTCATCGATCATGATGGGGGAAATGGGAAGGGAATCATTTTACAAATAATGGCAGTTGTTTGCCATTACCTTTGAACATGGCACTTGTCTGCACAACCATGTCAGTCAATTGGGTATTCAGCTGATCTCCATGATGATCCACTTTCATGAGTCATGTCACTCCTTTGATTCTTTCAAAAGAATGTATTGTCCACTGTCGCATTGTGTGTCTGTCCCGTCTAGTCATGCTGCCAAGTCTTTTGTTGTGCCACCTAATCTTCAAAGGGGATCTAAAGAAGTGTCACATCTACAGTCCACATAGTATTTGTCTCAGTATCTTTGAGTCAGTCATATGGTTAGTACATACATATAATTCTAGAACTATATTCTAAGTTTTGTGTCATCGATGTGGGACTGATCATGGCCCTCCTTTGACAAGACTTCTCCCGTCAACATCAGTTAATCATCTGGGAAATAGTCTTAGAAACAATGATTGGTACCTTGAGATATGTATGCCTTAATTATAGATTCTCTTGCTCTCAACATAGGTTCACATCATTGACCTTTGATCAATAGAATCGACTGATTGTTCGACATCAGTACATCTATTCACACTTAGTAGATTGCACTATAGTACCTTGGGAATCATTGACATTAATGGTGATCTCCCTCACACTTGTTAACGGTTCACATCATTGGCCGATAATCAAGTGGTTTCTACCATGTTTGGCTTCAGATCATTGTAATCACATGGATAGAATCGTACTTTGTGGAAGATGAGACAATGACCTTGGGTATTTGTTTAAAGCGCTCATTGCTTTTCCCTAGGTTGCGATGGATTTTTGTATATCTAGCATGGATCCACATTTGTATGGTCATGGCTATGCTCAAATTTGTGTCTGTATGACATAGATCTACATTTTATGTCTGGTAGCTATGTCCAAGTTTGAGTCCTCTATCACATAGATCTATGCTGTATTCTAGTAGCCATGCTTGTTTATTCCTCTCATGGATCTTCCTTGTATTGGTCTGTAGCCATGAGTTTGGTTTCTTGTTGTTAGTTTTTCAACATTAAGCTAGAATTATTAGGATCTTTAACTGAGAGAATAACAAGCACATCAATCAAAACATAAGAGACAATGAGCACAGTGTTTTTCTTGAGGAAACCATAAAGGAGAAAACCCCGCAACTTCCTCAGAGATAGAATCAGCACCAAAAGTAAAACCTAAAAACATAAAGATGATATCTTGATAGTAATAGTCTCTCTCTTGTACCAAAAAATTCTCCTTTCACTCATGCACCCCAATGAGTGAGTGTGTGTGTGATTAATAGAGAGGCTCACTCTCTATTTATATTCTTTCGTTCACTTGAAACCCACTCCAACATGTTGGCCTCACTTAACAATTACTTACTAGAGCCGACATCTCTAGGAGTGTCTAATAACCATAGTGCCCCACAACTTGTGGGTACTTTGTCTCCTTCGACCAGCAAAGAGGGTTATCTTTAACACAACGGTGGGGACTATTTCCCTGACTTACAATGACTCACCTAGGGTCGACTTCTCTAGGATAGTCTAATAACCCTAGGACCCCACAAATGTGGGGACTTTAACCCTTAACCAATAGGAGGGTTACCCACAATGAGTTGACATGACTTGTTTACATTATAGAACCTCTCGATAGGAACATCGGGGAATGACATGACTCAAATACATTACAGACACATCCCAGAATAAAAATAGGGGTATAATACAGAAGACACATAGATGAATACATTTTGAAGTTACAATTACATCAACACTCCCTCTTAACTAGGAAGGTATTCTCTCGACACAATTTGTCAGCACTGGTATTCTTCTCTGGATCATCCCATCATCTACATATTCAAGTAATCTTCAAGTCATCTTTATCATTGAATCTAGATCATCACTAGATCTGGATCATCATCACTGGATCTGGATCATCACTGGATCTGGATCATCATCACTGGATCTAGATCATCACTTGATCTGGATCATCACTAGAAATCATTACTGGATCTATATCATCACTGGATCTGGATCATCACTGGATCTGGATCATCACTACTGGATCATCACGGGTGCTATCTTATGATTCTTCTCGTCACAGGAAGTTCTACAGAGCTATCCCTTTTTCATGCTAGATGTAGGCCTAGCCTCCATGTAGGTCTTCCTTAGCATTTATATCTGACCCTAAGTGAGAATGACCCATCCAGCACTTACATATGAACTTGACTCGTCAGAAAGGCATGCCCAAAACTCACATATAACCATGAGAGGAACTTAATCCCCTCACCATGTCAGAATGGCTCAGCCCTTACATCTAACCATGGAAGGAACCTCATCCTCTCACCATGTCAGAATGGGCCAGCCCTTACATCTGACCTACTCGTCAGAATGGCCCAACACTTATATCTAACCTACTCGTTGGAATGGCACTCAGTGCTATACTGAGGGTTCCTGGTAACTGACTAGGTGCCTCCATTCAGAGAATGGCAGTAGCCCTTACATCTGACTCTAAGTCAGAATGGATGGCACTCACATCTGACCATGAATCGTCAGAAAGGCGGTAGCCCTTACATATGACCCTAAGTAAGAATGGCTGACACTCACATCTGACATGCAAGGTTTTACCACCTAAGTTGTACTTAGTGGTTTTTTATCAAGTGAGCTTGGTGAATCGGACAAGGATAACTTGTTCAAACTTCAGAGAACCTTTAGTCTTGCTTTTGGGGAGCTTTGTTGTACTATATCACATGTTCATACCCCATGGGGGAATTGTAATAAATGTTCTAGCATGGTAGTGTCTGTAAAAGACTCGGTCTCTTAGAATTTATTTGTCAATCCGATCAGCCCAGGGTGTTTTTTCCCTTGGTTATTACTGGTTGTTGAATAAACAACTAATAATTTCTGAGTTTTTTACTCCATACCTCCAAAGTTGGGGTGGTTGGCTTGGCATTTAGGCCTATTGAGGTTATTAGAGTCTAAGTGTCAATGTATAAACATGATAGGCATCATGGTCGAGTCATATGAACATGTCTAAGTCCCCCTAGGTTTTTTAATTTTTTTAATTTTTTTAATTTTTCCAGTGTTTTTTATTAAATTTAATTTTTTCAAAACTTGGGCTATTTTTTAATAGTTTAATTCAAAAAATTGATTTTTAAATAAAAGTGGGCCAAATAATCAGTTTCAGTCATGTAGGTACTCATTTTCAAGCTAAGAGAACCATGTAAACCCATGGACCTACTATTTCCTAGTTTTGAGTGATTTTCCATCTCCCAGGTCAGAAATCCCCAAAAAATCAATTATTGATTATTTTAATTAATAAATTTATGAATAATGGAGCAAATCCAGAATCCTAGATCAGGGGATTCTCAGCTAATTTGATTGAAATTAATCATATCTAAACCAAATTGACTGGATCTGACAAATCCTTAACTGAAGGAGGTGATCAAATCAGATCCAGAGTTGATCTTCAGTAGCCTTTATGGGGAATTGCACCCTCTCTCTCTCCTCCACACGTGTGGGATCTCCTGGAAGATTTGTGGACTGATGTGTCAGTTTATGGGTTGATGTTTTAGCTCAATCAACCTCCCAGTTGACAAGTAGGCTTAGTTCAGCTTCAGATCAGCATTGATGGACTCTCCCTCAACTGCAGTGATCTGTCTCCTTGGGATTTGCGCCACCCCTGGGCTGGATCTCCTGGTTTTTGTATAAATAAAAGCACAAGTTGCCTCTTCCAAGCTAGTTAGAGTTGGATTGAAGGGCTTGCTATAGTAATACTGTTGTAATCTTTTGATTGTTGGAATAAAGAAGCTTTGGAGGCCAAATGGTGTAATGCTCTCATGTGTGTGGATTAAGCATTGTCTTACGGCTATTGATGTTGCCAACTTTTCTCTCAATTTATGCATCTGAACCCTGTCTGGCTTGAACGATTCAGCTGAATCAATAGGAGTATAGTTGGGCAAGTAAGGTTACTTGTTTTTTCTATATCTCATACCATATATGTTTGAAGATCTATATTATACATGTTTAATAAGTTTATTTTCATGTAATTATTGTCTCTTTTTCATATATATATCCAGATCTCATGAGGTTTCGTGTAGGATTATGTGTTTAGCTTTCAGGTAACAAGGATTGGACAATATATGGATCTAGTTTGAATCCACTATACATCCAAAAACTTTGTGAAGGAATTGCCCCTTTGTATTCCACTAACAAGTTTCCTTTGTAGATCCATCCAACAACGGGCCTTTGCCCTTCTCTTCCTCCTTTCTATTAAAATCAATCTTTCGGTTACTTGTCTCTTCCTCTTATGATCAGATCTAGTTCTAAGAATTGAATATATATTGTTAGATCTAGTTCATAAGATTCTTGTTGCTTAGATTTTTAATTTCATAAAGAATATCATTTCATAAAGATAGATCTAGGTGTAGGAATTTCCTTTTTTGCAAGTAGCTAAAGCATAGATCTAAAGCTTGCTCATAAGGTAGTTTATTTTTTCATTCTTCAAAGATATAAATTCTACAAGAAAATTTCATATATCATTGGTTTCCCAAACAGCAAGCCAAGATCCCAAGGGAAGCTTGCTTTCCTTGGTTCCTTTTTGCAAAACTAGATTAGCCACTTTTAACAATTTTTTTACTTAGTTTTTTTTTATCGGTAACTAGCGTGGTGACCCAAAACACTATTGAAGTTTGTTTGGGAACATTTGATTACAATTTCTTGCTGTTTTTTATCAGGTCTAAGAAAAAAGAGAAGGAGACTTTGCCCATTTTCCAACTCTTGGAAGAACCAGAGCTTCCCAGAAGCTTCCCCCACCATTGTGTTTTGATTTTAGCTTGTTACAAGCTTGTTGTAAGCCTTTGGATCCCAGATAAAAAGGACCAAAGTGCATCAATTACAATTTTCTGGTATTGTAAATCGCTGCTAATAAAAACAAAATATCTTTTCGAATAGACTCTTTCGAGACTATTCACCATCCCCTTGGGGGGATTTCCATCCGTGTCTTTTTTTTTGCTTTTCATTTATCCTTTTTAATATAGCATAGTTCTAATATGCAGGGTAGTATACTTTGATTTATAATCATTTCCATATTCCATATCTGAGGATTCAAAGTAATTTTAATACTTATCCCACGACTTCCCGATTGACCCGAAAGGGGAAAGAGATGTGTGGTAGGACTAATTAGAAAACCGGCATTGTGTATATTTGTTTTCTTTTTTCATCAACTATAATAAAACTAACCCCTCCTTGATTCCCCAATTGAGATCCACTTGGATCGAAAGAGGTTCCTGGAGGGTTTTCTTTGTAACAAGAACACCTATCTTAAAATTTACTAAAATTGACAAGACTCCAGTGTGTATGCTCTGCACTTGGCTGTGGTTCGTCCAATCAGTCAAGCTGCATCAAAAGCACTTGAGTGACTAGAATAATTAGGATCCACTCTCCCAAATTTACAAACCATCAGGTGAAAATCCAACACCTTGATCAAACCATTGCGGTGGCAAAATCCCCAAAGGAAGCAGGAACTCCTGAAAAGTGACCTCGGGGTGCCGATCTCTGTTACACCTATGGGTGCATTATGAACAATAGCCTCGGAGACTCCATTCAGCCCACATATTCCTTGTGGGTATCCGTGAAGGTTTAGTTTTGGACATACCCCAAGTAATCTCGGGTATATCTGGAGTCCACCCCTTCGCCTAATTTTAATCAACTCATATTTCACATTAACTTAAAATGTATCAAGAGGAAATCGCAAAACATTCACTCCAAGCACATGCAAGTACATTGATTATCTTTTGACTCCATTTTAAGGTAGTGGCTATTTTCTTTCTATATATATATATATATTGTGTCTCAGCATTGTGCTTTCATGAGATCATTTTGTATCTTGTCATCTATGGTTGTTTATGGTTAAATTTCAAACTCCTGAGTAACTCATTCAATTTAACATCACAATACTAAATAATTTTACCTTAGTAACTTAATAGGGTCTACCCCCCTTGGATTTGTTAGGAGTTGAGCCTAAATGGAGGAGTCAAGAACAAGGTGACATCCTTGACTCAAGACTTTCCCCCAAGGACACACCGAGTGGCTTGAAGATTTCTGCCTCGTGACCGAGGTGTGTGAAAGGAGGCAACACTTTTTGGCGTTGTTGCTGGGGATAAATCTTTTTACTCTCAGAGTACAAATTTTGTTTTCTTCCTTTTTGTTTTTGCTTTGTTTGATGAATGCTTAGAGTAGATCTTTAATTTTCATCTAGCGACTCCACTAACCTTTATTTCCAGTTTTTATTGTTACAAAGAAAAGCAAAAAATAATTTTTGTGAAAATATTTATAAATGCTTATTTTTCTTTTTCACATGGCGACTCCATTGAAGGGATAAAACCCTGTTATCTCATAAACTTGTGAAGTTTTGTTGTGTGTAGATGAGCCCATGCAACATGTTAAAACCTTTAAAGCTCATCACTTGATAGCTCCACCTTTTCAGTACAAGGTTTAATGGTTATGTCAAATGCATACTATTAATTTTTGATATGGATGAATTAAAGGAGAAATATGGTGCCTAGATAACTGGAATTTTTCAGCCTATCGATTTCTCAAACATCTCGGGTTTTCCTAACTCTTGTAATGGTGTGGGGGATGCATATAAATGGTTTCTAATTTTTCATGGAAATTATGGTGATTCATCCATCTGACATGCCAAATCTTTCCTTTAGTTGATGGCTGACTTCAATATTCTTCATGAGGGCAATATGATGGAGATGTTTGCTAGTACTTTTTGGGGTGAGGCATGTTGTTGGTTTTACAAGAGCCTTCCTAATAAATGTATAACTTATTTTCCAAGCATCCTTTGGATGTTTTTAGAGCAGTGGCATGATGGTAGGGGTAGTATGAATGGTTTAAAAAATTTCCTTGAAAATATCTATACCGTCTACCTATCTGGGACATAGTATCACATGGAAACATATGATGGACCTTTTTCCATGATAAAAAGTATTGAAGACTTGGAATAACTTCTTGAACATTTAAGTGAAGAGGAGGTCCATGACACTCCCATCAAAGAGTTTCCTCATATTAATTCAAGAAAGGAAGTAATTAAGTAGCTTATTAAAGAATATGAGGTATCTCACAATACACAACAAGATTCCAAGGAAGGGAAAATCCAGGACGATCCTATTGAAGAGCTTCAGGAGGAGCCCATGATGGAACACATTGTTGAAGACTCTCCTCATGTCACCATATCTAAAAACATTGAAAATTTGAGATATTCTCAAGTGTGTTGCAATGTTGATATTTTTCCAGAAAGCCCTCTAGAGAAACCCACTGAGCAACACATCCCATGTGATCCCATTGAACATGTCCAAAAAGTTTCCTTGATTGAAGATAATATTGAAGATCCTCTTCATGATATCATAATAGAGGCCTATAAAGAAACTTATGATAAGATCAGTATGGTCTGTGGTGACACTAGCCCTTGTTCTCCTCATCTTGATGAAGGTTTGGAAAGTTTATTGCCTTGTAATTTTTTTTCTGAAGAATATTTAAATGAATACAAGGAGGACATGGATAGGTAGGAGAATGATGCTATGGATGAAGAGTCCCCCACATATGACATGGATGGGAGTGATGACTATTGGAATTTCATAGATAATCCAAATTGTGAAAATCTTATGGAGAATCCCATCCATGATATGTCCAACAAGGGGAGTGTCTATTCCAAAATTTGTGGAAGTCCAATCTACGATACGTCCATAGAGGGGAGCATGGATCTGGATGCCTGGGAAAACTTTAGTATGGAAGAGGAGCATTCAGAATTTTCACGTGATCATTCAGATTCATATCATGTAGAGCAGCACAAGGGTATCATTAATGAAGACATTGAGAAACAGTGTTGTGAAGAGTTAGATATGATGCAGTCAGTGGAATATCAGTCTCAGGCATCTTTTTCACATATAGAGGTTCCTTATGATTTGGAGCTACTTGGGGCTTGTGCAATGATTTATCGTTTGATAAGCCCCGGTGATCAGTATGATGATATAGTCAGTCTGCCTCATCATTCTGATTGGTATATTAGTCCTATCCAGTCATGGATAGAAGCAGCCTGCATGAGCACATGCAAGTTGGGAAATAATTTTTCTGACATTATTCTTGCCTATGATCTCCCATCCATCCCGCCCATTCTAAATCATCACATAGGTTTTCATTTTCTGAATAAGGTATCGTTACTTTGGATGGTAACCAAACACAAGGAAAAAAAATTTATGTTAATAAAATGCTTAGGTGGTTACATTGGATTTTTTATTACACCTAGCCTTTTTATATGATGCTTAGAGTAGGAAAATAAGCTCCTAAAAGAGAGCATTAACTTTCTGCATTAATGTTTTGTACTTAGCTATAATAAAACTTTTTTTTTCTTTAGTTAATTACATTTATTTTTTTTAAATAATTCAGCTTAATGGTTCATTTGGTTTTTATATAAATCTTGTGCTACTGAGGTTTTCTTGTCAGGTTGAGATTTTTTTAGAGAGTATATAAACCAGACATTATGGTGTTCTTGTATCCTTTCCTTTCCTTAAATACTAGATTGAGCACACGTCCCACAGCTGGAGCTAGAATGTTACCACCTATGTTGTACTTAGTGGTTTTTTGTCAAGTGAGCCTGGTGAACTAGACAAGGATAACTTGTTCTGACTTCAGAGAACCTTCAGCCTTTCTTCCCGGGAGCTTTGTTGTACTATATCACATGTTCATACCCCATGGGGGAATTGTAATAAATGTTCTAGCATGATAGTGTCTGTAAAATACCCAGTCGCTTAGAATTTATTTGTCAATCTGATCAACCTAGGGTGTTTTTTCCCTTGGTTATTATTGGTTGTTGAATAAACGACTAATAATTTCTGAGTTTTTCACTCCATACCTCCAAAGTTGGGGTGGTCAGCTTGGCATTTAGGCCTATTGAGGTTATTAGAGTCTATGTTTCAATGTATAAACATGCTAGGCATCATGGTCGAGTCATATGAAAATGTCCAAGTCCCCCTAGGTTTTTTCATTTTTTCATTTTTTTTAATTTTTTCAGTGTTTTTTATTAAATTTTAATTTATCCAAAACTTAGGCTATTTTTTAATAGTTTAATTGGAAAATTTGATTTTGTAATAAAAGTGGGCCAAATAATCAGTTTCAGTCATGTAGGTGCTCATTTTCAAGCTAAGAGCACCATGTAAACCTATGGACCCACTATTTCCTAGTTTTGAGTGATTTTCCATCACTCGGGTCAGAAATCACCAAAAAATCAATTATTGATTATTTTAATTAATAAATTAATGAATAATGGAGCAAATCCAGAATCCTAGATTAGGGGATTCTCAGCCAATTTGATTGAAATCAGTCAGATCTAAACAAGATTGACTAGATCTGACAAATCCTTGATTGAAGGAGGTGATCAAATCAGATCCAGAGTTGATCTTCTGTAGCCTTTATGGGGAATTGCACCCCCTCTCTCTCTTCCACATGTGTGGGACCTCCTTGAAGCTCTATGGGCTGATGTGCTGGTTTATGGGTTGATGTGTCAGCTCAATCAGCCCCTCAGTTGACAAGTAGGCTCAATTTAGCTTCAGATCAGCATTGATGGACTCTCCCTCTACTGCAGTGATCTGTCTCCTTCGGATTTGTGGCCCCCCTGGGATGGATCTCCTGGTTTTTGTATAAATAAAAGCACAAGCTACCTCTTCCAAGCTAGTTAGAGTTGGATTGAAGGGCTTGCTATTGTAATACTATTGTAATCTTTTGATTGTTGGAATAAAGAAGCTTTGGAGGCCAAATGATGTAATGCTCTCATGTGTGTGGATTAAGCATTGTCTTACGGCTATTGATGTTTCCATATTTTCTCTCAATTTCTGCATCTAAACCCTGTTTGGCTTGAACTATTCAGCTGAATCAATAGGAGTATAGTTGGGAAAGTAAGGTTACTTGCTTTTTCTATATCTCATAGCATATATGTTTGAATATTTAGATTATACATGTTTAATAAGTTTATTCACATGTAATTCTTGTCTCTTTTTCATATATATATCCAGATCTCATGAGGTTTCATGCAGGATTATGTGTTTAGCTTTCAGGTAGCAAGGATTGTATGAGCTGTGGATCTAGTTTGACTCCACTGTACATCAAAAAACTTTGTGAAGGTATTTCCCCTCTGTATTCCACTAACAAGTTTCCATTTTAGATCCATCCAACAATGGGCCTTTCCCTTTCTCTTCCTCCTTTCTATTAAAATCAATCTTCCGGTTACCTGTCTCTTCCTCTCATGATCAGATCTAGTTCTAAGAATTGAATATATATTGTTATATCTAGTTCATAAGATTCTTGTTGCTTAGATCTGTAATTTGATAAAGAATATCATTTCATAAAGATAGATCTAGGTGTAGGAATTTCCTTTTTTGCAAGTAGCTAAACCATAGATCTAAAGCTTGCTCATAAGGTAGTTTATTTTTTTGTTCTTCAAAGATTTAAATTCTACAAGAAAAGTGCATATCTCATTGGATTCCCAAATAGAAAGGCAATATCCCAAGGAAAGCTTTCTTTCCTTGGTTCCTTTTTGCAAAACTAGATTAGCCCCTTTTAACAATTTTGTTACTTAGTTTTTTTTTCGGTAACTAGCATGGTGACCCAAAACACTTTTAAAGTCTGTTTGGGCACGTTTAATTCTAATTTCTCATTTTTTTTTAGCAGGTCTAACAAAAAAGAGAAAGAGACTTTGCCCATTTTCCAACTCTTGGATGAACCAGAGCTTCCTGGAAGCTTCCCCCACTGCCGTGTTTTGATTTTAGTTTGTTATAAGCTTGTTGTAAGCCTTTGGATCCCAGATAACATGGAACAAAGTGAAACAATTTCAATTTTCTGATATTGTAAATCGCTGCTACTAAAAATAAAATATCTTTTCGAATAGGCTCTTTCTAGCCTATTCACCACCCCCCCTGGGGGGATTTGCGTCCGTGTCTTTTCTTTTCTTCTTTTCATTTATCTTTTTTTAATATAGCATAGTTCTAATTTGTAGGGTAGTATGATTTGATTTATAATCATTTCCATATTCCATATTAGAGGTTTCAATGTAATTTTAATACTTATCGCACAACTTCCCGATTGACCCGAAAGGGGAAAGAGATGCATGGTAGGACTAATTAGAAAACCGGCATTGTGTATCTTTGTTTTATTTTTTCATAAACTATTTTAGAAACTATAATAAAATTAACCCCTCCTTGATTCCCCGATTGAGATCCACTTGGATCAAAAGATGTTCCTGGAGGGTTTTCTTTTTAACAAGAACACCTATCTTAAAATTTACTAAAATTGACAAGAATCCGATGTGTATGCTCTGCACTTGGATGCGGTTCATCTGATCAGTAAAGCTGCATCAAAATAACTTGAGTGACTAGAATAATTAGTATTCACTCTCCCAAATTGTTCAAACCATTATGGTGGCAAAATACCCAAAGGAAGTAGGAGCTCTTGAAAAGTGACCTCGGCGCATCGATCTTTGTTACACCTACAGGTGCATTATGAACAATAGCCTCAGAGACTCCATTCATCCCACATATTCCTTGCGGGTAGCTCTGAACGTTTAGTTTCTGACATAATCCAAGTAATCTCGGGTATATCTGGAGTCCACCCCTTCGCCTAATTTTAATTAACTCATATTTCACATTAACTTAAAATGTATCAAGAGAAAATTGCAAAACATTCACTCCAAGCATATTCAAGTACATTGATTATCTTTTGACTCCATTTTAAGGCACTGGCTATTTTCTTTCTATATATATATATATATATATATTGTGTCTCAGCATTGTGCTTTTGTGTGTGCCTTTTGTATCTTGTCATCTATGGTTGTTTATGGTTAAATTTCAAACTCCTAAGTAACTCATTCAATTTAACATCACCATACTAAATATTTTTTCCTTAATAACTTAATAGGGACTACCCCCCTTGGCATCGTTAGGAGTTGAGCCTAAATGGAGGAGTCAAGACCAAGGTGACAACCTTGACTTGAGACTTTTCCCCAAGGACACACCAAGTGGCTTGAAGATTTCTTCCATGTGACCCAGATGTGTGAAAGGTGGCAACACTTTTTGGCACCGTTGCCGGGGATAAATCGTTTTATTCCCGGAGTACGACTTTTGTTTTCTTCCTTTTTGTTTTGTTTGATGAATGCTTAGAGTAGATATTTAATTTTCATCTGCCCACTCCACTGACCTTTTTTTCCAGTTTTTATTTTTACAAAGAAAACCAAAAAATAATTTTTGTGAAAAGATTTATAAATGCTTTTTTTTTTCACATGGCGACTCCATTGAAGGGATAAAACCCTGTTATCTCATAAACTTGTGAATTTTTGTTGTGTGGAGATGAGCCCATGCGGCATGTTAAAACCTTTAAAGCTTATCACTTGACGGCTCCACCTTTTCAGTAGAAGGTTTAATGGTTATATCAAATGCATACTATTAATTTTTGATATGGATGAATTAAAGGAGAAATATGGTGCCCAAATAACTGGAATTTTTCAGCCTATCGATTTCTCAAACATCCCGGGTTTTCCTAAATATTGTAATGGTGTGGGGGATGCATATAAATGGATTCCAGTTTTTCATGGAAATTATGGTGATTCAGCCATCTGGCATGTCAAATCTTTCCTTCACTTGATGGTTGATTTCAATATTCTTCATGAGGACAATATGATGGAAATGTTTGCTAGTACGTTTTGGGGTGAGGCATGTTGTTGGTTCTATCATAGCCTTCCTAATAAATGTATAACTTATTTTCCAAGATTCCTTTGGATGTTTTTAGAGTAGTGGCATGATGGTAGGGGTACTATGAATGGTTTGAAAAAGTTCCTTGAAAAGATCTGTACCTTCTACCTATCTGGGACAGAGTATCACATGGAAACATATGATGGACCTTTTGCCATGATACAAAGTATTGAAAGCTTGGAATCACTTCTTGAACATTTAAGTGAAGAGGAGGTCCATGATACTCCCATCAAAGAGTTTTCTCATAGTTATTCAAGAAAGGAAGTAATTAAGTTGCTTATTAAAGAATATGAGGTATCTCCCAATACACAACAAGATTCTGAGGAAGGGAAAATCTAGGATGATCCTATTGAAGAGCTTCAGGAGGAGAACATGATGGAACACATTGTTGAAGACTCTCCTCATGTCACCATAGATGAAAACATTGAAAATTTGAGATATTCTCAAGTGTGTTGCAATGTTGATATTTTTCCAGAAATCCCTCTAGAGAAACCCACTGAGCAACACATCCCAAGTGATCCCATTAAACCTCTCCAAAAAGTTTCTTTGATTGAAGATAATATTGAAGATCCTCTTCATGATATAATAACAGAGGCCTATAAAGAAAATTATGATAAGATCAGTATGGTGTGTGGTGACACTAGACCTTGTTCTCCTCATGTTGATGAAGGTTTGGAAAGTTTATTTCCTTGTAAATTTTTTTCTGAAGAAGATTGTTATGAATACAGGGAGGACATGGATAGGCAGGAGCATGATTCCATGGATGAAGAGTCCCCCACATATGACATGGATGGGAGTGATGACTATTGGAATTTCATAGATAATCCAAATTGTAAAAATCTTATGGAGAATCCCATGCATGATATGTCCAACAAGGGGAGTGCCTATTCAAAAATTTGTGGAAGTCCAATCTACGATGCGTCCATAGAGGGGAGCATGGATCTGGATGCCTGGGAAAACTTTAGTATGGAAAAGGAGCATTCAGAATTTTCACATGATCATTCAGATTCATATCATGCAGAGCAGCACAAGGGTATTAGTAATGAAGACATTAAGAAACATTGTTGTGAAAATTCAGATGTGATGCAGTCAATGGAATATCAATCTCAACCATATTTTTCACATATAGAGGTTCCTTATGATTTGGAGCTACTTGGGGCTTGTGCAACGAGTTATCATTTGATAATCCCTAGTGATCGGTATGATTATATAGTCAGTTTGCCTCATCATTATGATTGGTATATCAGTCCTATCCAGTCATGGATAGAAGCAACCTGCATGAGCACATACAAGTTGGGGAAGAATTTTTATGACATTATTCATGCCTATGATCTCACATCCATCCCGCCCATTCTGAATCATCACGTAGGTTTTCATTTTCTGAATAAGGTATCCTTACTTTGGCTGGTAACCAAACACAAGGAAATTTTTTTTATGTTAATAAAATACTTAGGTGGTTACATTGGATTTTTTATTACACCTAACCTTTTTATATGATGCTTAGAGTAGGAAAATAAGCTCCTAAAAGAGAGCATTTACTTTCTGCATTAATGTTTTGTACTTAGCTATAATAAAACCTTTTTTTGATTAGTTTTTTTTTTCCTCGGAAAAAATTCATAATTTTATTTCAAAATGGAACAAAATTACATCTGCACATGTAAGAGGATCACTGAGATCCCTACATTGTCACATATTATCTGTATCATATTATCATAACCATAAATTTTCTACCCAGCCTTTGGAGGAAATACTATCAGCTATTACTGTCTCAGATAAACCACAAAAGAATCACTAAAGCTGGTATGTGTCCAATTCTTTAGTGACAGGTCACAAAAAACTATATCAAAATGGCCGATCCCAGCCTGTAATAGCAGCTAGATACCACAGCAAATATGAAAATTGCTATCTGTCTCGCACTGTAATATATCAGCTCATATACAACAGGTCCAAGGTCACTCTGTGCCATCATTGACAGGACACAATCCTGTAGCAGCTCGATGCCACAACATATAATTTGAATGCTATCCCTGACTCTAAAATATCAGCATTGATACCCACAAAAGTGTTTGCAACAGGTCACAAAATCTAGAATGACCAATTTATATTGCTGCAAGCAAAAATAAACTGTCCCAAACTGTAAAATATACAGCTCGATACATATATGGATATCAAAACCAAATAGATAGGTCACAAAATCTGAGCCGAAGCTCAATACTAATCCAAACCTGTATCATGAAAAGGCCGATGATAATAGCTGTAGGAAGCCTCAAGTGAGTGAGCAGTGATCCTCCAGATGCCAAAGTCCAACTGCCACTGCGTCGCTTCCTTGGATAGCTGATCAGCCACCCTATTCCGTTCCCTATAAACATGTGTGAAGGAAATATGATTAAACTGTTGTTTTATATGGAACACCTCCTCTAGAATAGGTAGAAGTATCATCACATGGCACTGAACAGTCTCTTTTTCCCATTCAATAACAAGCATCGAGTCACCAAAGACTTGTAAAGACAAACAACCCTGTTCCAAGGCAAATAAAAGCAACAACCTGAGTGCCATTAATTCAGCATAGTTATTTGAACCCCTCCCAAATCCAACCGAGAAATGAAAAAAATGAGCCTCAGATTTGAAAAAAACTCCACCCCCGCCACATCTCAATTGACGAGCTTGTGAAGCTCCATTAAAGAATCCCCAGGGGATATCTTTGTCAATCAGTTCCTCCCGCACAAGTCCCAGCTTGTGGATCTTCTTCGGTGCCCTGAAATGATGGATAATTGCAACGATATGTGCCACTACAGCCTCCATCGGGATATGACAGTCCTGAAATATGATCCTATTGCGCATGATCCATATCCCCCACACGATGATACAAGGGACAGCTCGGAGAGTGTGATGCCCCAGCCACCAGCTTTGAAAATCTTGAAGAGCCGAATCACCCTGCCACCCCCCATTGAAACCCATCTGTTTACCCACTTCAGTCCAAATTGTTTGTGAATAACTGCATTGAACAAAAAGATGGTGAATAGTTTCATCAGCCTTCCTACACAGTGCACAGAAGCCTGGACCTTCAAGAAATATCTTTTGCAATATGTCCCATGTTGGAGTTTTATTTTCCAAAATAGCCCAGAAGAGTAATTTGGATTTTGCCTAACATTTTAGTTTCCACAACTGTTTCCACCACCACACCAATTCTTGGTTGTGAGCCATCACATTGAGCTGAATATAACCATGTTTAGGAGTATAACAGCCTGAAGGATGATAGTCCCAAACCAAAAAATCATCCCTATTTGTCAACCTGACATTTGAAACCCTTAGCTGTCTTACATATCCCCTCCAAACCGCCTGCAAATTATCAGGAATCTCAAGTCTCTGAGCACTGATCCATCCTTAATGCCATAACGTAGAATTTTCTTGATCCTCAATATCAGCAATAAAAAGACATCCTCTTGCTGCCAAGTGTAATATTAGCTCCTCAGGAAGGACACGATCACCCCCACAACCTACCCATGGATCAATCCCAATACGAACCATTCTCCCATTACCAATTCTCCACACCAGTCCAGAGCCAACTAGATCAAAATGCTTTATCACCGCTTTCCAAACCACTGAGCAATTTGTCCGAGATTTGTCCACCTTTCGAATCCACTCAATGAGAGTCAAAGGAGCAATATATTTATGAAACACCACTCGAGTCCAGAGGCTCTGTGTATGTATAAGCCTCCAAGAGACTTTTGCTCCTAATGCCTTTGCAAAAAGGAAAATATTTTTTAACCCCCAACCTCCCAGAGCTTTTGGTACTGCAATTTTCTCCCACCTCACCCACACCAGAGACCTATGATCATTCTGTCCTCTCCATAGAAAAGTAAAACACAGCCTGCGAATCTGTTCAAGAATCCCCTTTGGCAGCCAAGCAAGTGACATTCAGTAGACAGGTATCGCTTCCAAAATAGATTTTACCAATACCAGTCTTCCAGCCCGAGAGAGCCATTTTTGACTCCAGCTTTTAAGTCATTTCTCCAATTTTGACAATAACCAATGCCAATATACCTTCAGATAAGAGTTCGGTTTTAAGAAAAACCCCAGATACTTTATCCCTTCATTCAAATCCAGAATTCTAAAAGGCACACGTAGAGCAATTCCATGTGTCTCCTGCTCAAATAAGTTTGAGCATGATATAGTGGATTTTTCAATATTTACCACCATACCTGTAGCAGCTTGAATGAGGGATAGTCCTTCAAACACCTTATCAATATCCTGTCTCAATCCATTAGTGAAAATCAAAATATCGTCAACAAAAATGAGGTGCGTAATATACAATACCTGGGAAATGGAAATGCCACTAAAAGTCCCTTCCGCTTTTGAAGCCAAGAAAAAACAACTGAGACCTTCAGCTACAAGAAGAAACAAAAGGGGAGAAAGTGGACACCCTTGTCTAAGACCCCTTCCTACTTGGAAGAAAATGCTAGCAGTTCCATTAATGAGAACTACAAAACTCACCGAGCTGATGCAGGCCATAATCCATCTGACAAATTCATAACAGAATCCCAGGTGTGTAAGCAACATCCTAAGGTAAAGCCAGCTGACCCTATCGTATCCCGTTAAGAGATAAATCTTTATCACAGCTCCTTTCTGTTTCTGAACTTTCAGAGTATGCAGACCTTCCTCTGCAACTCCAACAGCTTCATGTATTTGACGTCCCTCCAGAAACCCAAATTGTTCACTAAAAATATGATGAGACAATACAGATTTGAGTCTCTTTGCAATTACCTTAGCGATGATCTTATAAATGCAATTGCACAGTGATATGGGCCTGAAGTCCTCAAAACTTGTAGGTTTATCCTTTTTTGGAATAAGGGCAATAAAAGTAGAATTGAGTGGTCCATGTATAAACCCAGCCTTACGAGATTCCTCCACAACTGACAAAAGCTCCTCATTGAAGAAATCAAAGAAACCCAAGAAGAATTCCACAGGCCATCCATCAGGCCCCGGGCTTTTATCTTTTTGAAACGAGTGAAGCACCCTTGACAGCTCCTCCACTTAAACTTCCCCCATCAACATCCTGTTTTCCTCCTCATCCACAAAGCTAGGAAAGAGCTGTGCTACTCGGATGACCTCAGCAATAGAATCTCCAGGTTGTGCAGAAAATAAATCCCCAAAATATCTCACACCCATCACAGCCAGCCCATCGAAACTAGACACCTATTCCCCTTCTGCTGAAGACAGCTCCCAAATAGAATTGGAAAATTTTCTCCCCTTGGCATATGCTTGAAAAAATTTGGTATTCTCATCTCCACACTGTAGCCAGATTGCTCTACTCTTCAACCTCCACATTTCTTCTCGCTCACAAAGAATCACATTCCGCTTCTTTTCCAAATTAAGGAGTTCATCCTTAGTCTGATCATCCAAGAAACCCATCCCCGGACTATGAAGAAACCTGTCAATAGCCAACTCACAGTCCCTCAAGGTCTTATCATCATTCACCCTCTTAGTATGTGCCCAAGAAATAGTAGCCTCCTTTATGTGTTTCAAATTTTGGTAAAAATGTACCCCCACATGCACCAGAGAGTTTTGTGGCCGAGGAATCCACAGCTCCTTAACCAAGGATTGAAAACACTCATCCTTCAGCCAGCAAGAGTTGAATTTGAAAGGACTAGGGGGCTTCCTCCGCTGACCCCAAAATTCCAGAAAAATTGGACAATGATCAGAAATCCCGCCTGTCCCCACCCACTGCCGGATAAGCTCAACCCCAAGAGCCAACGATTCAGCCACCAAGAACCTATCCAATCTCTTGGCTACCCTTTGAACCCCTGTTATCTTATTATGCCAGGTAGGGACAATCTTGGGTGGGAGTATATCCAGAAGATCCTTCCTCGCAAAGGCTTGAATGAAATAGTTTTCCAAAACATCTGGAATGACCCTCGGCCCCCAGACCTCAGAGGATCCCAGTGAAAGATTAAAGTCTCCCCCCAAAATAATCTCAGTATCTTCAAAAAAGTCCAAATTTAACAAAGTGTCCCAAAATCTAGCTCTATTCAGATAAGGCTCGTAGATATTAATAATCGTGAGAGTCTTTCCAATCTCAGTGATCCACAACTTCAACCCCACACCAGAAGAAATTCCCCAAGAGCAGTCACACCTATAGCTTTGCTCCTTCCACCCCGATGCCAATCCTCCAAAATGACCCCTAGCATACACAGCCACAAACTTCCAACCATAAAGCAAAGATTCTAACACCCTAACAACCTCCTCACTACATCCCAAAGTTTCCTGTAAAAGAATTACATCCAGCTGATTTAAATCCACCAGCCTTCGGAGAGATGATTTTTTGAGGGGACTCGCCAACCCCTGACAATTAAAGGACATAAATTTCATTTTGGAGACCCCTCCTGGGCTTTCACTGCTCTAAGTGCCCATTCAATTGAGGATTGTGTCCCCATCCCTAAATCCACCTTTTCCCGATCTTGTGCTTTGGAAAAAAAATATTTTCTGCCCCAACCTTTCCCCACCACACGCAAGGACAACTCAGGCAGACCTTTCCCCCCCGATCCCTCGACAAATATCTCCCTACTTCTAAGGGAATATCTGATACTTCTTCCCTCAAATCTAGTAGAGATATTTGTAGACACAATGGAAGGGGAGAAAACACTTTCAGTCAACGGCAATGGACAAGGAGCAACTGAACAAGGGAAAGTCAGGTTGGCTAAGGGAGGGAAACCAAGAGACAATACCCCCCCCACATCAGCCGAGATAGTATAAAGAGTAACTGCAGGAGTAGGGACAATAGATATACCCATGGAAGGTGAAGGTGAAGCCCCTCGAGTATAGTCCTACACTGGAATCGTCCTGGAGCCTTCCTGAGTTGGTGAATCCATAGTAACCCCTGCCTTCAGACTATCATCGAACAATCCCCCAGGCACCTTCATGCCTTTGTTCACCTCGCGCAGGACTGATGAAAAAGGGAGTTCGCTGGAAACAGCCTGCACCACTGGTGCTGTGTCCACCTCCTGATCTTCCAATGGCCCATTATTCCTTACCCGCACAGCATCAGTAGCCCCCACCTCCATTGGATCTTCTAGTCCATCAAAATATTCTTCAACCAGTGGTTTGTTGGCCCTAAAGGGAAGCGGACAATTGGCCACCAAATGTCCATATGTGTGACAGCGATGACACCGAAAAGGCACACCCACATAGTCGAGAATTTGCACAAAGTCCCCATCCTTAGACTGTACAATTATCTCAGAGGAGAGTCCCATATGCAGATCAATTTTTACCAAGATTTTGGCTACCGTATACTTACCAGTCTCCAAAAAAGATAAATCAGCACATATATATTCACCCAGATAATTCCCTATTTCGGCAAAATGGTTCTCATTCCATAAATGCATGGGGAAACCTAGAAGTTTTACCCACAGAGGCTCCTTGTTAATCTTTCTTGTTTGTGAATCGAAAAAAGGGGTCCATCTTTTCAAGACAATAGGAACCCCAAGCATAGACTACTGCCTTCATAGGACAGCATCAACCTCCTCTTTACTGTGCAAGATGAAAGAAAACCACCCTTTAGTTAAAACCCGAACTTCTGGAGTGAAATCCAGCAAAAGATTCCACTGATCTGCCGCCCACCTTCGGAGAAAACCACGTCCAATATGTTTTCCACAGACATGCCCAATCACTGCTGTTAATGACATATCCTCTGCCTCTACTAGTGAAACATCAACCCCCAACACCATCTTATCCCTACGCTTCCGATCTTTAACAGCCTTTGGGCCTTTAAGAGATCCCTCCTTCGCTGACCTCCCATGATTAGGGCCTAAAAAGGAAACGGCCTCATGAGGCAGTTCATGTTTGCCCAGTATAGCCGCCGCCTGACCACTGGAAGGAGTGGCCTCCCTAGGTATCTCCCGACCTCCAATACCCAGATCAGTACCAATCCCCTGACCAGCTTCCGACCCTACCAATGTCCCCACCGAGACAGGAACAAAATCACCCTCCAAACCCTGATGTTTAATACCACCTCCAAGAAAAGGGGAGAGGCCCTTTTCTGGTAGCTCCGCCGAAGAGAGTGCAGGGAAGTTTGTAAAGCACCCGATCTGAGGGGAGAGAGCACTCCCAAGAAGACCAGCGAGGTCATTCTGGTCTATCCCCAAACCCTCAGATGCCTTAAGGTGTATAAAATCTACCTCCATACCCTCTAGATCCACCAATTTGAAAAGCGATGAATTTATGGGATTTATAGACTGAGCACAGTCATTCCCTGCCAACCCCACTACCTCCATGAGCCCAGTGGGGACCCTTGGTCCCCTCCCAGTCATCAAATATCCAGACAGCACCCCCTGCCACCCCAAAGCACTAGAAAAACCTCCTTCAACCAAAATATCTCTCTCATTGACCCCATCCGAGGTGTAATCCACCTCCTCCTCCATGCCTCCCCACCAAGCCACTCCAAAACCTGTCAATCCACTGACCCGAGCCCCAAGAACGGGCTGGATACAACCATTATTTTGTTTTATGTGATAACTAATCTAGTCAATGATCAGGAATATTCCCAAATCTAGCAGCCATCTTCAGTGGTCACCCTTGTAGCGACTTCCAAAGTCCTCCTACATCATTGATCTCTGATTCCAAGGAGAAACCAACGATCTATGCAGATCTAGATCAATGATCTTCCAAATCCAGTCGTTCTGGTAGATCTGAGCCTTGCGATCCAAACTCCACCATCAAGCATTCCTCCTGATCGCCCTACATTCATCTGGTGATTGGATGAACCTGTCAATCATCTGGTTCTGCGTTGTCAGCCACCGATCTGAACCTCTGGATGATATCATTGGACCCACTTATGAAAGGCTAATAATGTATTTGTTTGTGAGTGCTTTTCATATATTTTATTTAAAACTACAGACCTCCAACATTGAAACTTCTCAACTAGAAACCATAGGTCAAGAAACACGATAGGGAAGATGATAGGATCTTTTTTTCATTAGTTAATTACATTTATTTTGTTTAAATAATTCAGCTTAATGGTTCATTTGGTTTTTATATAAAGCTTGTGCTACTAAGGTTTTCTTGTCAGGTTGAGATGTTTTTAAAGGGTATATAAACCAGAGATTCTGGTGTTCTTGTATCCTCTCCTTGCCTTAAAGACCAGATCGAACACACGTCCCATAGTTGGAGCAAGAATGTTACCACCTAAGTTGTACTTAGTGGTTTTTTATCAAGTGAGCCTGGTGAACCGGGCAAGGATAACTTGTTCGGACTTCAGAGAATCTTCAGTGTTGCTTATGGGGAGCTTTATTGTACTATATCACATGTTCATACCCCATGGGGGAATTGTAATAAATTTTCTAGCATGATAGTGTCTGTAAACTATCCAGTCTCTTAGACTTTATTTGTTAATCCGATCAACCTAGGGTGTTTTTTCCCTTGGTTATTATTGGTTGTTGAATAAATGACTAATAATTTCTGAGTTTTTCACTCCATACCTTCAAAGTTGGGGTGGTTGGCTTGGAATTTAGGCCTATTGAGGTTATCAGAGTCTATGTGTCAATGTATAAACATGCTAGGCATCATGGTCGAGTCTTATGAACATGTCTAAGTCCCCCTAGGTTTTTACATTTTTTTAATTTTTTCAGTGTTTTTTATTAAATTTTAATTTTTCCAAAACTTAGGCTATTTTTTAATAGTTTAATTGGAAAATTTGATTTTGTAATAAAAGTGGGTCAAATAATCAGTTTCAGTCATGTAGGTGCTCGTTTTCAAGCTAAGAGCGCCATGTAAACCCATGGACCCACTATTTCCTAGTTTTGAGTGATTTTCCATCACTCAGGTCAGAAATCACCAAAAAATCAATTATTGATTATTTTAATTAATAAATTGATGAATAATGGAGCAAATCCAGAATCCTAGATCAGGGGATTCTCTGCCGATTTGATTGAAATCAGTCATATCTAAACTAGATTGACTGGATCTGACAAATCCTTGACTGAAGGAGGTGATCAAATCAGATCCACAGTTGATCTTCAGTAGCCTTTATGGGGAAGTGCACCCTCTCTCTCTCCTCCACACATGTGGGCTTTCCTAGAAGTTCTGTGGACTGATGTGTCGGTTTATGGGTTGATCTGTCAGCTCAATCAGCGCCCCAGTTGACAAGTAGGATCAGTTCAGCTTCTAGACAGCATTGATGGACTCTCCCTCAGCTGCAGTGATCTGTCTCCTTGGGATTTGTGCCCCCCCTGGGCTGGATCTCTTGGTTTTTGTATAAATAAAAGCACAAGCTGCCTCTTCCAAGCTAGTTAGAATTGGATTGAAGGGCTTGCTATTGTAATACTGTTGTAATATTTTGATTGTTGGAATAAAAAATCTTTGGAGGCCAAGTGGTGTAATGCTCTCATGTGTGTCAATTAAGCATTGTCTTACAACTATTGATGTTGCCAGCTTTTCTCTCAATTTCTGCATCTGAACCCTGTATGGCTTGAATGATTCAGCTGAATCAATAGGAGTATAGTTGGGCAAGTAAGGTTACTTGTTTTTTCTATATCTCATAGCATATATGTTTGAATATCTAGATTATACATGTTTAATAAGTTTATTTGCATGTAATTCTTGTCTCCTTTTCATATATATATCCAGATCTCATGAAGTTTCGTGCAGGATTGTGTGTTTAGCTTTCAGGTAGAAAGGATTGGACGAGATTTGGATCTAGTTTGACTCCACTATACATCCAAAAACTTTGTGAAGGCATTGCCTTTCTGTATTCCACTAACAAGTTTCCATTGCAAATCCATCGAAAAACGGGCCTTTCCCCTTCTCTTCCTCCTTTCTATTAAAATCAATCTTCCGGTGACCTGTCTCTTTCTCTTATGATCAGTTCCAGTTCTAAGAATTGAATATATATTGTTAGATCTATTTCAAAAGAGTCTTGTTGCTTATATCTATAATTTCGTAAAGAATATCATTTCATAAAGATAGATCTAGGTGTAGGAATTTCCTTTTTTGCAAGTAGCTAAAGCATAGATCTAAAGCTTGCTCATAAGGTAGTTTCTTTTTTAATTCTTCAAAGATTTAAATTCTGCAAGAAAAGTGCATATCTCATTGGATTCCCAAACAGCAATCCAATATTCCACGGAAATCTTTCTTTCCTTGGTTCCTTTTTGCAAAACTAGATTAGCTCGTTTTAACAATTTTTTTACTTAGTTTTTTTTTTTGGTAACTAGCGTGGTGACCCAAAAAACTTTTAAAGTGTGTTCGGGCACATTTGTTTCTAATTGCTTGCTGTTTTTTAGCAGGTCTAACAAAAAATAGAAGGAGACTCTGCCCATTTTCCAACTTTTGGACAAACCAAAGCTTCCTGGAAGCTTCCCCCACCGCCGTGTTTTGATTTTAGCTTGTTACAAGCTTGTTGTAAGCCTTTGGATCCCATATAACAAGAACCAAATTGCATCAATTTCAATTTTATTATATTGTAAATCACTGCTAATGAAAACAAAATATATTTTTGAATAGGCTCTTTCGAGCCCATTCACCATCCCCCCTGGGGGGATTTACATGCGTGTCTTTTTTTTTGCTTTTCGTTTATCTTTTTTTAATCTAGTGTAGTTCTAATATGTAGGGTAGTATACTTTGATTTATAATCATTTCCATATTTGATATCGGAGGTTTCAAATTAATTTTAATACTTATCCCACGACTTCCCGATTGACCTAAAAGGGGAAAGAGATGCGTGGTAGGACTAATTAGAAAACTGGCATTGTGTATCTTTGTTTTCTTTTTCATCAACTGTTTCATCAAATATAATAAAATTAACCTCTCCTTGATTCCCCTATTGAGATCTACTTGGATTGAAAGAAGTTCTTGGAGGGTTTTCTTTTTAACAAGAACACCTATCTTAAAATTTACTAAAATTGACAAGACTTCGGTGTGTATGCTATGCACTTGGCTGCGGTTCATCTGATTAGTCAAGCTGCCTCAAAAGAACTAGAGTGACTAGAATAATTAGGATTCACCCTCCCAAATTGACAAACCATCGGGTGAAAATCCAACACCTCGATCAAACCATTACGGTGGCAAAATACCCAAAGGAAGCAGGAACTCTTGAAAAGTGACCTCGAGGTGTCGATCTCTATTACACCTGTGGGTGCATTATGAACAATAGCCTCAGAGACTCCATTCAAACCACATATTCCTTGTGGGTAGCCGTGAAGGTTTAGTTTTGGACATACTCCAAGTACTCTTGGGTATATCTGGAGTCCACCCGTTCACCTAATTTTAATTAACTCATATTTCACATTAACTTAAAATGTATCAAGAGGCAATCGCAAAACATTCACTCCAAGTACATGCGAGTACATTGATTATATTTTGACTCCATTTTAAGGCACTAGCTATTTTCTTTCTATATATGTATATATATTGTGTCTCAGCATTGTGCTTTCGTGCGCTCATTTTGTATCTTGTCATCTATGATTGTTTATGGTTAAATTTCAAACTCCTAAGTAACTCATTCAATTTAACATCACCATACTAAATAGTTTTTCCTTAGTAACTTAATAGGGTCTACTCCCCTTGGCTTCGTTAGGAGTTGAGCCTAAATGGAGGAGTCAAGAACAAGGTGACACCCTTGACTCAAGACTTGCCCCCAAGGACAGACCGAGTGGCTTGAATATTTCTGCCATGTGACCTAGGTGTGTGAAAGGTGGCAACAAAAGGAAACAATCCTCTCACCGTGACAGAATGGCGGTAGCCCTTATATCTAATCATGTAGGAACCAATCCTACAGTCACATCAGAATGGTCGGCACTCACATCTGACCTTGACCCATCAGAAAGGCAGTAGCCCTTGCATCTGATCATGTAGGAACTATTCCTACAGTCACATCAGAATGACCGACAATCACATCTGACATGGAAGGAAGCAATCCTCTCACCATGATAGAATGGCAACAACCCTTATATCTGATCAAGTGGGAACACATCCCTCAATCACATCAGAATGGCCATGCGCTCACATTTGATCATGTAAGACGACATCTTACAATCATATCAAAAAGGCCCTAAGTCCTAAACCAAGTATTCCTGGTAGCTCACCAGGCAGCTCCATTCCAAGAATGGCAATAGCCCTTATATTTGATCATGTAGGAACCAATCCTATAGTCATATCAAAATGGCTCAACACTCATATCTGACATGGAAGGAAACAATCCTCTCACCATGATAGAATGGCTCAGCCCTTACATCTAACCTACTCGTCAGAATGGCTTACAGACTCATCAATTACCCTTGGAGGGGACCTCAATCTGGAGAACAACAAGCTTCTCCCTGGAGTACTCAAATTTCACTCTGGCTAATGGCTTCGTCAACACATCAGCTATCTATTTGTCCATCGCAACATATTGGAGCTTCACTGCTTCCCTCTGCACCATATCCCTGATATAGTGATACTTGATATCAATATGCTTTGACTTGTCATGGAACACTGGGTTCTCCGACAACTTCACACAACTCTGGTTGTCGCAATATATACAAGTAGCATCCATCTGGAGATCAAATAAGTCAGACAATAGCTTCCTCAGCCATACTGCCTCAAAACTATCTTAACAAGCTGTGACATACTCTGCTTCAGCTATACTTAGTGACACACAAGATTGCTTCATGATAAACCAAGAGATAACACCTGATCCCATACTGAAGCAACACCCTGAAGTGCTCTTTCTATCGATGGCACTGCCTACCCAATCTGAATCAACATAACCCTCTAGGTTAATCTTTTGACTCACCTGATACTTGAGCCCATAATCAACTGTACCCCTTAGGTACCTCAGAATATGCTTTGTAGCAATCAAGTGAACATGTCTCAAATCTGTGAGGAACTGGCTCAAGGTGTTCACAGCAAAGCAAATATATGGTCTCGTGTTCGTCAGGTACATCAAGGAACCAATCATCTGACGATACATCGTAGCATCAACCACTTCTAATGAAGCATCACTCAATAGCTTCATATTCAATGCCATAGGTGTGTTCATGGCCTTACAGTCCATCATCTTGAACCTCTTTAGGATCTCTACTACATACTTCCCTTGTCCGAGGAAGATTCCATCTGCATTCTGCCACACCTCCATGCCTAGAAAATAGTGCATCGACACATAATAGGAGCATCACTGGTCTTCGGCCTTCAACCTTGAAGCAAAGGTTGGAATCCACTTTACTCTTAGTAAAGCCTAGATTCATCAGTAATCTATCCATCATGTCATACCATGTCGAACCTCAAGATATTATGTATTCACTCCCTTTGAAGTAGAGCATCATACTCCCTTTGTCTTCCGTACTCTATGCATTGAAACATTCTATACCAGAGTGACAAGTAGCTTCCTATGCTACTAATATTCTACGTATCCATCTAGTGTATAGACTTTCATCTACAACCTTGTAGCAAAGGTTAAGATCTTCATTAAGCTTATCATGTATGTGTTTCAACTCCCACTGGCTGCAAATGTATCTTCATAGTCTATGCCTTCTTTTCATGAGAAGCCTCATGCTACGAATCTTTCTTTCTATCCCACAATGTTTCCATCTACTGCATGATGGAACTACAAACTTCCCTTCACATATCGATACTACATCCTAGACATCATTCTTCTTGAACTGGTCTTCCCTTTCTTCATGGTTACTTCTTCATAGCTGGAAGGTTCTGCATCAATGATGTCGATGCATTCATCATATTATTCTTCATCTTGAACTGTCATCACTTGTTCTTCAGAACAAGTCTCATCCTTCTTTCCTTGTAGGTGATTATGTGTGTGATCTTTCCTACAAGTTGTTGCTGCCTTTTCACACACCTGGATCACGTGGCAGAAATCTTCAAGCCACTCGGTGTGTCCTTGGGGGAAAGTCTCGAGTCAAGGCTGTCACCTTGTTCTTGACTCCTCCGTTTAGGCTCAACTCCTAACGAAGCCATGGGGGGTAGACCCTATTAAGTTAATAAGGATGATTTCTTAGTGTAATGATATTGTACTGAATCAGTTATTTAGGAGTTTGAATATTTTAACTATAAACAATCAAGATGACAAGATACGAAGATACACACGAAAGCACAAAGTTGATACACAATATATATATGAAGCAAAGAAGACCAGTGCCTTAAAAATGGAGTCAAAATAGATCAGTGTGCTAGCATGTGTTTGGAATAAATGTTTTGTGATTGCATCTTGGTATGTTTTAAGTTAAAAATGAAGTATGAATTGATTAAATTAGGCTAAAGGGGGACTCCAGATATACCCGAGAGTACTTGGAGTATGTCCAAAACAAAGCCTATACGGCTACCCGCAAGGAATATGTGGGATGAAATGGAGTCTCTGGGGCTGTGTTCATAACGCACCCGTTAGGGTGTGAAAGAGATCAACGCCCCGAGGTCACTTTTAAGTAGGTTCCCGCTTCCTTTGGGTATTTTGCCACCATAAAGGTTTGATCGAGGTGTTGGATTTTCACCTGATGGTTTGTTAATTGGGGAAGGTGAGTCCTAATTATGCTAGTCACCCAAGTGCTTTTGATACATCTTGAGTGATCGGACGAACCGCAATCAAGTGCAGAGCATACACACTGGAGTCTTGTAAATTTTAATAAGTTTTAAAAGATGTGTTCTTGCTTAAAAGAAAAGCCTCCAAGAACCTCTTTTGATCCAAGTGGATCTCAATCGAGGAATCAAGGAGGGGTTAATTTTAAAATACTGAT
>LPNX010408175.1:106475-125388 GCA_001517045.1 Pseudotsuga menziesii | reverse complement strand
CATAAAACCCCTAACTCATAATATTTTAATATATCTTATATTTTTGTAGTACATCTCTTAGGAGGCCCATTTTTGACCTCAAATTCTCTCTAATGATTAAGGCCTTTATGCCACTAAAGTTTCTTTTGGAATGGTTCCTCAAGTATTTATTTCTTTACATAGAGAAGGTTGTTTCCACATCCAGAGTGCAAAATGAGGAACAAGCTATATTTAGAGCTTAGCAGCTGGATTTGATTTATGCTCAATTTGGAATCTTGTATGAGATCATACCAAACGCACCTAGATCTAATTTTGACCCTATGTTTAAACCCAAGCCACATGCCGATGGAATTGTTGGATCCATAAGTGCCAATCACACAATCTTGGTTACAAAACAAATGAATAATTTTTCTATTAACTATCCTGCATCGGGACAAGCTACGACTTCGTCTCATCCTACCCAAACAACGGATGTAATTTCAGTCCAATTGTCAAACCAGAAAGGTAACTAGCAACCTGGATGAAATAAAAATATAGGTAAAATAATTGAAAGGGTGGGAATAGGAATGAAAATGATAATAATGAAAAGAACAACAACAATAATGCTAGGGGGGACAAGAAACCTAAGCGTAAGGTTAAATTTCCATGTAATCTTTGTGGGGATGATGACCTCACTCACTTGTTCCCTCAGATGGAAGGTACCTCGAAGTTCATCGCACAGGGCCCAACTGTGTTGAAAAATCCTTTACCACAAAATCAAAATATGAAATTGAGGACCGTGGATCTTGGTGGTGCTTCTTGTGGGAATCCAGACCCATTGGACACTGTTAGTGGCCATGGTTGCATTAATATGACTTCTGCCAAAAATGTTGTGACTTGTTCTAAAGATTATGGTACGTCACAACTTGACCTGGGAAAAGAACCCTCTCCACATGAGAGCCCCTTTCATATCGAAAAACCTAATGATAAGCCTAAAGTTTTGCCTCGCATTCTTAAGGGAGTCTTGAAGCATTTGGGGCACAATCCTAATTCCCAAGACACCCAAAACTATTCTATAGTTGAGGATTTGGGAAAGAATCCTTGTGTGATGTCTTCTTTAGAATTTCTTTAGACTTGTCCTCTGCAAAGGAAAGCCTTGTTGTCTTCTCTTGGTGTGGCTGATGGAAGCTCTCCTTTGGTGATCAAATTTGAAACTCATAGATTCCAACCTCACTTTCCTTACTATGTGTCCTTTTTGGTTCATGTAGAGTGTCTAAAAAACACCATCAAATGCATTGTGATTGATGAATGCACTGTGGCTTTCGTGATGCCTTTGTCATGTCAAAAGGGGTTCATTTCTCCTATGTTGTCTAAGTCAGGAACCATGTTTACTGCATTTGACAGAAGATCCTTTTGGTCACATGGCATTCTTCCTTCCATTGAGGTCCAATTGGGAGGGAAGATTGTCATGATCGAGGTCCAGGTGGTTGATGCACCCCTTAACTATAATCTTTTACTGGGTAGGAACTCAATTTACAATATGCAAGGGGTTGCATCATCACTCTTTCGAGTCATTTTTTTCCTTTAGAAGGGAAGATTGTGAAGGTTGATCAAATATCCTTTGATAATTCTAGTTTGAAAGCATCATCGAGATCTTATATCTCAGTTATCGATCATTATCAGCTGAAAAATCAGAATGTTGGGGTGGGCATGTATCCTTCACTAATGAGAACTTTTACTTGTGCTACACCCGTTCTTATGATCGGTTCTAGTCTTGGTAAGGTTTCAATGTAATTGAGTCTGGTTCCTTTTCACACTTTGCATATGGAGGATCCTTGGACTCTTCCTTCCCCGAGTACTTTGGGTGAAGTTTCTATACCTACCGAGATGGACATGCCTTTGTCTTCAACTATGGTTTCTTATCAAGCCAATATTTATTCAGTTGTAGAGTCTAGTCCTTCCTCTTTACAGATGGAGGAGGAGTACCCTCATGTATTTCCTTCTTGGGTAGTGTCATCATCTCACTCACATGATTGCCTCGATGACATCTTTCCATTGGAGGAGGATATTCTTGAGGCTATCTCTGGGTTAGAGAAACCTTGGGAAAAGTTGCATCATAGATCTTATTTTCTCCCTAAGCTTGATGATATTGAGTTTGATGACTTTAAGGCGATATTTAGCGAGAAAATTGATAGGCCTGTGGTCCCATTAGGATCTCCTAGCAAGTATGCCGAAGGGAACATGGCTAACTTGTCACCAACTATACCTATCAATATTTCTTGCGTTCATGGAAAGATTGAAAACTTATACATTGGGGAGGATTTTTCCCCCAATGAAACTAGAGAGTACACCGATATTTTTAAAGAATTTGGAGATGTGTTCACTTGGTTGTACAAGGAAATGCCGGGAATTAACCCTCACATTGTCGAGCATGAAATCAGAACCTATCTAAATGCTAAACCTATTCGAAAACATTTGCATGCAATGAATCCTAGGAAAGCACCCACTATTAAGACTAAGATAGAGAAGCTACTCAAAGCTGGTTTCATCTATCTCGTTCCCTTTACAGAGTGGGTGTCAAACCCCATTCTGGTGGATAAGAAGTAGGGAATGATCCGTTTATGCACCGAATTTAGAGATTTGAATCGCGCTTGTCGTAAGGATAACTTCCCCACACCATTTATTGATCAAATTTTGGATGAGTGTGTGGGGAGTGAATTTTTCTCCTTTATGGATGGCTTTTTTGGATATAATCAAATTCATATTAAACTAAAGGACCAACATAAGACTACTTTCATTTTTTCTTGTGGTACTTTTGTGTACTGGAAGATGCCTTTTGGCCCTAAAAATTCCAGAGCAACATTTCAATGGGATATGAAATTTTCCTTTCACGATATTAAAAATATTATTGAAGTGTATTTGGATGACTTAGCTACTCACTCTCGCATGAAGGTGTGTCATCCGTATCATTTGTGTTTGGTTTTTGAAAGATGTCGTTGTTATCAAATTCAGTTAAATCCTCAGAAGTGCATCTTTTGCGTGAAGGTTGGTCGCTTACTAGGTTTCATTATTTCCAAGGAGGGCATAAGGGTCGATCCTTTAAAGGTTGAGGCAATACTTCAATTGTCTCCCCCATGTAACATTAGACATATTTAGTGTTTGTAAGGTATGGAAAACTTCTTGTGAATATTCATGGTCAATTTTGCCAATTTGACTAAAGGATTTATCCATTTTTGGAAGAAATACACTCTGTATCCAAGATGAGCAAGCCTAGGAGTATTTCGATGCTTTGAATAGATCCTTGGCATTGGCCCCCATGCTTAGTCCACCTGACTATAGCTATGAATTTTTTATATATGTGGCTACGTCTCAAGAGATGATTGTTATGGTATTGGTTCAATAGGATGAGGAGCTTCATGATCATGTCATCTACTATCTTAGCTGAAACCTGATTGATGCGGAGCTTCATTATACCCATGTTGATAAGTTGGATTTAGATACCATCCATGTGGTTCAGCATCTGAGCCATTATATCCTTCTTCTCTGGACTTTTTTTATAGCTCACATTAATCCATTTCAATTTTCCCTCACTAGAAGGATGATAGAGGGAAAGTATAATAAATGTATTGTGATATTTCAAGAATTTGACCTTGATTTTTTTTCAGTGAAGTCAAAGAAGTCATTGATTTTTGCTGAGATTTTATCCGATTTTCCAAGTTTGGATGAGGGATAGGTTCATGCGGACTCGTTTGTTGTTGAGCACATATTTCTCATTTTGACTGTAGACCCATGGTATGGGGACATCATTGTGTACTTGAAAACCTTAAAGGTTCCTTCTCACCTCTCACAAGATGAGCGTTGACAACTACGTCATTTATCAAAGAATTACCTTATTGTGGATAACACTTTGTATCATTGTGGGGTCGATTCCATTTTGCATCATTTCTTAACTCACAAAGAGGATGAGGTTGTTTTGAATGATTTCCATGGAGGGGCGTGTGGTGGCCATTTATCTGGTCTTTCTACAACTCAACATATTTTAAGAGCACGTTATTTTTGGCCATCCATATTTAAATATTGTGTTAATTTAGTTAAGTGGTGCCACCTTTGCGAGGTGTTTGCATGGAATATGTGCTCTTGTCCCACCCCTTTGCATATGATTATCACCACCGATCCCTTCACCGAGTGGGGGGTCTATTTTATGGATTGCAACCCAGCTTCGATTGGGGGGCACCATCACATTATTGTGGTTATTGATTTTTTCATGAAATGGGAAGAGGCTATGCCCACAATTAAAACCGATGGTGAGATAGTCGTGCATTGCGTATTCTGACGGTATTCTGAGCGAGCTTGTAAATGACTATGGTAGGAACTTTCAGAACAAGATGATGGAATATTTTTCTTTGAAGTTAGGGTATAAGAAAAATAATTCCTCTTCTTACTATCATCAAGAAAATGGATAGGTTGAAGAAGTGAATGTGTCACTTAAGTCCATTCTCCAATGAAGCATCACACAAAGCAAGACCAATTGGCATATCATGTTTATCCTCATTTGTGGGATTATCGAACCACAGTTAAGACTTCCACATATCTTTCTCTCTATCAGCTTGTGCATGGGGTAGAGTCGATCTTACCGGTTGAGTGCGAAATCCATTCGTTGAAGCTATCTATGGAGCTTTTACCAAACACTTCCACATTAGAAGAGCGCTAGGTCCACTTCGAGCAGCTTGATGAGTAGCATTGAGATTCTTTAGTGGTTCTTGAGATTAACAAGCGTCGCGTTAATATCTAGTATAATAAGTCTATCGTTCCTAGGAGGTTTAGTGAAGGTGACTTGGTTCTCTTGCGGGACCAAACTAAGGAACCCTTGGGGGAAAGAAATTTTAATCCCATGTGGCATGGTCCTTATGTGGTTAAGAATATGTTATAGAAAGGTTCCTATAAGTTAGTTGATTATGAAAGGACAACCTTGGTGGAGCCTAGAAATGGGATCTATCGTAAGAATTACCATGCATGATTTTTAGCCAAGGCTGATTTGTTGCATATTATTGTATATTTGCATAGCGTAGTTTTAATGTACTTGTGGTGATTGAGTTTTTTGACTTGCTTCCATTTGTTGTGGCAGATCTCTACAGAATCTTTGGTTTATGTAGGATTCGCTGATGGTGCTAGCCGCCACACTCAAAACTCAGATTCGACTTCTTGGGTGACTTATACTCCTATGGGTCAAGTGTTCTCTTTAGGAGGGGTTTGTCTACGTCCTTCATCGAACAATGTTGTAGAGTATAGTGTCATTATTGAGTTATTGTGTGATTCCATTTCACATGGTATTCGGTCTCTTGAGGTATGTCTTGATTTGTAGTTAGTGGTTTCACAACTTAATGGCTTGTATCATGTTATGGATCCAACTTTGTTATGAAGGTTCTTTCATGTCAGGTTGCTTGAACGACAATTTGAGAGCATAACATACATCCATATTACAAGAAATTTTATTCAATTTGTTGATTCATATGCTAACTATGTACTAGATTGGCATTTGTTTCACAGACGATAAAGCATTCACAAACACATTTACACATGTAAATAAAATAATAACTGATCATCATAGGTATTTTTCATTAAAGTATATATCCAAAAATGTGGTGTCATAATACATAAGTGTCAGATACAAAAATGGGGCTTCTAAGCCACCAATATATACTACACGGTTATATAAAAAATACACCCCAAGCGTCTAATCCTGTGGGGGATGAGGGTGTTGATCATGGTAGAACACTATGGCTCTATCTAGCTGATGAAACAAACAAACCCATGCTCATGGTACTCCAACCAATTGGCACTGCATTACCTCAGGTGAGTCCTCGACTTGTGCCATGGGAACTCTATGTGCCAATCGAACGAAGTTCATGTGAATTATTTGGAGTGTACACTCCGCATCCACACCCATGATCTCATCTCCTTTTCCCCTTCATCTATGACAAGGGAAACCATCTGGACATCATGCTCCCACATCTATATCTACATGACAGAGTATCACTATATGTCGTCACACCAAAAACATGTCTTTTTTATTCCATATATCAAAAAATAAAAAATAATTAATACTTAAAAAAAAAAAGTTGGAGTTGAGATTCGTTACCTATCTCTCCATATGTAGAGCTTGGTGGTATGGGCATGTCTAGGTCTCCATATAATTCAATCCTTGCATAGGGATAGTCATCTATGGTGATGATTTGTCTACACCACCAGAGAAAGAGGTATGTTGGGTAGGGGTTGGCCACCACTGCCCTTCTAGTCTCCACATGATGTTTTCCAAGTGCAGCTGATCCATATCTCAAACTCCATGTCGGGGAATCGCAACTCTTGGAATTATCCTCGACACACACAAAAAAAAATAAATCACTCAATATGCTTTTGTAACCAAAGTTCCTCACCTGCCCCATATTGTAGTCAGTAAGCTGTTGTTTCATGTTTCTCAACAATGAGGTACTCCAATCATATATTGTAGGAAACATATAATCCATCGCATAGAACATCAAAAGGCCTTAAATCCTAGTGGAGAGGTGTCAATCCCACTATCCTAGCCAGTGCCAGTAGTATGGTATTCAACCTGAGGTTTTTGATCGAGTTTGTTGGGATTTGAATCCCAACATTTTCTATATCTAGGACACAATACATGGCAATGTAATCATCTATAGTGATATTGCCTCCTAGCCCACAATATCATAGGTTTACCATCTCCCCTCTATGGGAAAATCCTATGATAAAGTAAATTTCCTCAACCTCGAGGCTGAGGGGCATCCCGTCTAACTGAAATGTCTCCAATTCAGGATCCCAATAATCCACTAGAAGCTAGAGTAGCATTGAATTTTCCCTTAAGCTTCCAAGGAACCAAAACTTGTATAATACACAATCCCTCAATGTTTGTTAGGCCATTAAATCATATTGAACACCCTCTTCAGCATCACCATGTTTACTCTCTCTCCATTCTAGAACCATCCTGCACAATAATTTCCAAGTTCTATCAGTCTTTTCCTTTGAATTTCTTGTTTATAGCCCTATACGGGATTGTTTTCAAAACAACCATGTATGTACGTGGGTATCATGTTCTTTTTTTAGTATACCCAGCCCTATACACAAAAAAAGACCTGATTTCCACATGGTCTGAAACTGCCCCCTTTAGGATGGACCAAGGTTAAAAATTGACCATCAAATTTAAAAGTAAGAACATGTAAATGGAAGAAAAGGGCATGAGCTTCTACCTGAACCAGACAGAATGCGATTCAGTGGACCGATGCTCCCATAATCAACTTTTGAAGTTTTTGGTCTCAAATGCACTATGGTGGGTAAATTTTCAAATGGTATGGAAAATTTATTTTTTCACTATTTTATAGAAAAAAATTGAAAAATTTACCCACTTTCTATAGTTTTGACCCGTTTTGACCATTTTTTGACCGTTTTGACTAATATGGTATTGTAGGGGCCTGTTTTGAGTGCGTTTTTACCGAGTCTTTTATCTTTTTATGCCTATTATAGGTATAATGTATGAACTGACATATAGGTTAGGATTTCACATTTGCTTGCATTTTTCATGACCTTATGACCGTTTCATTTTAGCCTTAGGTACGAACCCATTCTGCAATATCAAGGAACCTTCATGCCGCTGTTAGAAGTGGTATTATGTGAATGGTGGAGATTTCCTATACATGGGTGCCCTATTTAGATCCTTTTTTGCATTTGGTACCCATGCTGAGATGCCCCCTTTAGGTTGTGGGATCCCCTTTTTACTCCCGCCATGTCCTTGAGAAAGAGCTTCATACTCCTCTTCAACTTTATACTGGCTCTTTCCCATAGGGACTCCCTTGTATATATCAAGTTGTAATTGCATTTCATGAGTTTTGATTTCCTTCTTGAGCTTTATTCCGACTCCTGGCTTTAGAGCTATAAGCCATATAGCCCGATCTTGTCTCATGTCTAGCCAAGAAGATCCTTCTACATATCCTTTGCAGCTTGATCACCACTTTACCAGGAGGAGACCTTCCCCTAAGTGTCATTATTCTACACATGTTTCCTTGCACTGAGCATAGGTATGTTCCACTATTTGGAACTATCTTTCCTATCCATGACACTCGTCTCCTCCTAGCTATGTACTTTAAAGTACTTTTATTCTTTTTCAAGCTTTTCAAAATATTTGAAAAAGTCCAAAAAAATTCAAAAAACTTAAAAATTTAGTTGGGAAAAGATGTTATCTTTAGCAGCAGTCGATTCATGTCACCTTTGAACAGAGCACTGTATATCACATTCGTTGGTTGGGTTATTATTAATAATCTTGAATATGTAATCATTACTCTGATTTTATCTCCATCGACTAGTTACGCTTCCAGTCCCCATGGAGCCTCTTTTGATGTCCCCTATGTCACAGAGATGTCCCAGTTTTCATATTGAGCCCATGCTTCCTACCTTCAGTCACCACTTGCCTCATGCTCTTGTTCGAAGAAATTTGAAGCTTGAGTCAGCGATTCCTTAGTTATCTTGACTTTGCATGTTGACCATTCCTAGTATTGTTACTAGTACAAGCACATAATGTTTGTTCGGTTCTTCCACATTATACAACCTTGCTGAGTACCTCATGTTGGTTGATGGGGGATGGCTTAATTCCCTCCTTCAGTGGATTCCATTCCATCGACATTGGATCATTTATTCTAGAATAGGAGTCTAGAGTCATTTGAGTGCCTTGAGACTTACAATCATCAGTGGTAGGTTCTCTCACCATTGACAGTTTTTGGGAATACATCAATGTCCCCTGATCGATGGATTCTTTCAAGTGTTCTACCTCAACACATATATTCACACTTGTTAGATTGCACTTTGTACCGTGATTCCCATTTTCATTATTGATGGGTTATCTCACATCTGTTAATGGTATACATCAATGGTCGGTAATCAGATGATGGACTACTATATTCAACCTCGACAAATCTATTCACATAGTAGGACATTTACTCATATAATTTTGTGTATAAGACCTTCCATCTTGGTGGAATTCCATATATGCTACCTCCTTGATTGTAGTAGTATTCATGATATTTCAGGTCTTGTGATCATGATTATAGTGTTTCTAGTGTATATTAGATATCTTCATCCACTATGGAGATGTTGATCCACTGTACATTGTATGTGGCAATGACCACACATGACACTTGGTATATCATTCCTATTCATGACCATTGTACTCTTATGTATCTGGGACTGCTACATGTATTTGCAGTCAAATGTAGAGATTGATTATTGTATTATACTGATGAGTGGCTGGCTCTTCCACGTAGGTCTTCATTACTCCACTTCTGGGATGGATTTTATGATGTATTTCAGCCATCATGTTACCCCTATGACCTCACACATTAAGAGGCATATGTTATAGATGATTTTACCACACCAGATAGATCACACATTTATGGCCTTCCTTGTCCCTTTGTAGACTCTTTGGAACCCATGGACTTATATTATCCTTTTATGCTCCAATATCATCCCCAAAAATTGTCTATTTATACCTATACAAGACTTTTAAAACAATACATGCGTGTATACGCAGCTTTTGACCTCAAACTTGCGTACATCGGGATGTGTGCAAAATGAAAAATATTTTTATAGTTTCCATTAGTTGAGTCCAAATAACTTGACTCTTGGCCTTCCAAATGCCTTGAGAATGCTCATATTTTACCCTCCATTTTCTCTTTGGAGTTCTATATAAGGAACCCCTTTGATAAATTGAAGGAGGAGAAATTAAAGAGTAAGGAAACTATAGTCCATTGTTGCCTTAGCTTTGCCTATAATTGAGTCTACATCCCTTTGTCCCTTGGAGCACATAGTGTTCTTCCCAAGCTTTCCTTTGCTTTGTGAGCTTTCTATCGAGAGATGGAGGATTGAAGTGCTGGAGGCCCATGTGGAGGACTCGGTTTCTCCAATTCGCAGAAGTGTAGACAGAGTTTGTCACTATTGTATCTCTGATTTATTAATAGAAATATCTTTTGTTGTCCAATTCATGTGCATTTTGAATATGAATATTGAATCAATGGATGTATTTAATTTCTTATACATGATTGATTATATATGCTATAGTAGCGCTAACACATTTATGTATGTCATGCTTGCTTTGTTTTGTGGTTCTTGAGAGCAAATTGTAATTGCAATTGCATTGGAAAAGCTCAACAGGGATCTACTTCAACCATCTGGAACAAGGTACGGTTCTATATCCATTAGTGTTATATTTTCTTACTACTCTTTTGTATTGGGAAATATTGATTTCTGGTGTCATACTGTCTATTGTGGTACCCCCAAGCTATAGGAAGTTTCTCTCTGTAACAATTGCTATTTACAGGAGGGTCATCACAGGTCTTTAATTCAAACTACCCAAAGGTATGAATCCTATGCAAGTAAATAAATGAGAAGAAGTGGAGCATGGGGGATACTATTTGATTAACGATCATTGATTAACTATTTAAAAAAATGAGGGAAACCACCAATAATGAATATTGACCCCAAGGTACCTAGTACATTCTAACATGTGTGAATAGATGGTCTTGAAGTTGAATACTTGAAGAATCCATCGAGTAGGATACATTGAGGTATTCCTAATACACAATAGCAAGGTAAATTTCCACTAATGATTGCAATCCCTATGGTACTATGAAAAAATATAAATCTAATTTCAAGAGAAAGATAAGTTGAAGTCGTTGTGAAGAGACCCATTGGAAGGGAGTAATTAAGGCATCCTTCATCATCCAAACTGAGGAAAATCAATGATGGATTTGATTTGGAGATGGGAGAAATTATTGAAAAGTGGAATCTCAAAGGCATGATTTAATGGACTGATACCAGGGAGTGGTGATACATGAGGATAAGGAAACTGTAGAATATCCAACACAAGTTTTATACTTGAACAATGAGCACAACACAAGAGTGAGTTAGTCATCTTTTAGACACAAAGGGACCAACAATACAAATATAGAATGTAGAAGACATTGGAATATTCTCCATATGATTGGAAGAGTAACTAACTGGAGGAGTAAAAACTCTGAGATGAGATTTTATCCCAAGGCCAAAAACTATAGCCCAACTTATTTGATAGACTTGAATTAGGTTATTTTATCAAGAAAATAGATGAATTGATGCCATTATAGAAAAATACATTTGATACCCTTCCTTTCTCTTTCTCCTTTTAGAAACCTTCTTCATTTTTTAACGAACTTAAAAAAGAATAAAAGCATGCTCAAAAGTACATTGATCTATGGATTTTACGAGCTCGAATTAGTAAATTCTCATTAATGTTTTCACATTTTGAGAGTTTGAAAATGCGAAAGAACACTCTATGGGGATTCTTTTTCATGAAGTTAGTCTCCAAATTCTGAAAAAGTATAAAACAATCCAAAGGAGAACTCTCTTAGCTCAAGAGAACTAAGGTATGGCTTTTTTTATTTAGTCTACTTGGTCAAAAAAAGGGTTAAAATACCACTAGACAGATGATCCTTCATTAACAAACAAAAATATTAAATGGTTTAGTGAGTGAGAAGGAAGAAAACATCACTAGTGTTGTTCCATTGATTTGCGAGTATGGGGCAATAAACGCTAACCTGAACGCCATTTTCTATGGTTTATAGAGAACGATAATAGCATAAAAAGGAATCAGAATCTGTTTCATGTTTAAAAACAAAGAATTAAAAAGAGAAAGTAAGGTCAATAGGGTTACTTTTTAATAGATTTAGTCCCCTAGGCCCAAAAAAAGATATAAAACAAAACCAAGGAGAAATCTCCTAGCCATAGTGAACCGGAGTATTCATTTTGTAAGTAAACCACATGGTTTGGAAAATGGTTAAACTTATGCCTATGTGTATGTTCCTTCACGTCCTTTAACGAGTTTGAAGTGAATAGGATGACTTAAAAATATTGTCAAGTTAAAGGAGTCTAACAAGAGCTTAAATACAACTTGATATGCCTTTACCTTGAAGGTGTAATGAGTTCGAAAAAGAAAACTCATGGCCTCATTATGTTTTCAACGAGCTTGAAGGAAAACTGGAAGAATTTTCATAATGAGAGGAAACAAGTCTCATGAAAATGAATAAGTAGTTCCAAGCACAAGGACCAGACCTATTCATAGTACAAGGAACATGAGAAATATAAGGGCACTCAGGGGGAACCTCCTCTAGGTAAAGGGTTTCAAGTTCTAAGATAAATGGAGTTAAGATTCATGTCCCCATGAAACACCAATACCAATATCATATTCAAAAGAAAATATTTGATACAAGTCACTTTGGTAGAAGTATTTCCAACTTTATCTTCTTAAACAATAGACATAAACAAGGAAGAGCTAACCAAGGAAGACTATATATTGCAAAGCACTGAGAATTTATAGTAAAAAATATCCAACTCAAGAAAAAGATCAAAGTTGAAAGATGTGATGGAATTTGTAGGAAAAGAATCAACATAGAGGGAGTAAAAAATTATATAAAAGAATCAAACTCAATACAAACACTGAATTTATGATCTAAGGGAGAGTCCAAAGAGTCAAAAGTACTAAATTATGAGGATCCATCATCAGTAAGATGAGACTCAAAGGGAAGGTTAGGGATGGATCTAACTGCAACTGGCTCAACATCCAAAAGAATGTTAGATTGATCATAGACTCTAGGAAAAATTCATCTTAAAAAAGTATATTGTTGGGCCTAGGGAAAGATAGGAATATTTTAGTTAGAATTCTGCCCAAGTATGAAAAGAGTCAGGCCACAAGAAGTAAAAGGAGATCTAACAAAAGTAGAGAAGGAAGAACATAAGAAGGAAAATAAGTAAAAGTAGTAAAAGGAGCTGTGAAAAAAGTAGAGAAGGAGGAAAAAAATAAGAGAAGGAAAATGATCTATGGTAGAAGCAGTCGAGGAAGGAAGGAAGAAAGGACAAGGTAGAAGAATTAGTAAGGAAGGAATATTTGACATAAAAGGAACAAAAGCAGACAAAGAAGAAAGAGATAAGGAAATAAGTAACTAAAGTGGAAGCTGCGACAACAAAAGAAGAGATTTCATGACAAAAGAGAGTTCATGATAGAAAAGAAGTCGCAATAGAAGGGAAGGATGCGACAAGGAAAGATGCAACATAATAAACCATGTCAGAATGTGTGAAGTGGTTCAAAGGATAGAAATCCATAGTTCAAAAATATTGTGGGTACGAGGTTTGCAAGAGCCGGCGAAAGTGACACATATGAAAGCATCTTTATAAGTTGGGTCATTAGTGCCTGTTGACCTGTGTCGATAGAATAGGAAAGGCATCTTGTTGGCTAACTATATGAAGATAACTGAGAGAAACATGTAATATTCTATAAAAGGAGGAGACCAAGATGTATGCAGGTTAGCCTCTAGTGATTTAGCTCATGTAGAATTAGCTCCTAGTCAGTTGGCTCTCAGTCATGTGTTAGATTCACTAATTTGTCTTATCTCTTAGGGTGTTGAGTCATAGAGAAAAGTCGGAGAACCTGTAGCTATTTTTATGTAATGGTAACTTCGGAATGTATTCACTTGTATATCTTATGTATTGTACCCCAATTTTTATTCCGGGAAGTATCTGTAATGGATTTGAGTCATGTCATGACCCTATGTTCCTATTGGGAGATTCAATAATGTAAACAAGTCATGTAAAGTCATTATGGGTTACCCTCCTATTAGTAAGGGGTTAAAGTCCCCGCAGTTGTGGGGCCCTAGGGTTATTATACAATCCTAGAGAAGTCAACCCTAGGTGATTCATTATAATTCGAGGAAATAGTACCCACCATTGTGTTAAGGATAACCCTCCTTGTTGGTCGAGGGAGGCAAAGTCCCCAGAAGTTGTGGGGCACTAGGGTTATTAGAAACTCTTAGAGATGTCAGCTCTAGTAAGTAATTTTTAAGTGAGGATGAAATTTTGGAGTGGGCTTGAAGTGAATGAAAAAATATAAATAGAGAGTGAGCCTCTCTATTTATCACACACACACTCACTCATTGGGGCGTATGAGTGAGAGGAGAAGTTGCTGGGATCAGAGAGAGAGACTACTGCTGTTGGGAGATCATCATTATGTTTTTGGGTTTTACTTTTGGTGCTGATTCTATATTTGAGTAAGTTGTGGGGTTTTCTCCTTTATGGTTTCCCCGAGGAAAATTATTTGTGTCTTTTGTCTCTTGTGTTTATTGTTTTGCATGTTATTCTCTCAGTTAAAGATCCTAAGAGCATAATGCTAGATTGAATGATAAAAATATAACATGGTATCAGAGCTAACCTGAGAAGAAGACATTGTGTAGCTACAAAATCTAGGGCTTCTTAATTTTTGGGTCTCTCTCCACAATCCATCAGAAAAAGTATGCTAGGCTGACTCTCCATTGAAGGGTGCATCTTTCTGTCGAAGCGGAACTCAATTCCGAGCATTTTCAGTTTTCGGTGTGGAAAATTAGGGATTTCTACAGAAGAGGAATTTTTTGAGTGATCCCAGCATAGGATTTATCTCCTCATCAAAATATCTATTTAGAGACCTGGGTTGAGATTTTTGGTTGGGTGAAACTTCAGGAAATTCAAACCCTAGTTTGACCCCAAGCTTGAAAAACCCTAAATACTAAAACTGATAAGTTTTGGTACATTCACTATATATAGGGATTGGAGAAGGATTAGGAGCTGAAACTTTCATAGGACACATATAAAATCGATATTTACATTGTGTCCAAAATTCAGCCTCAGATTCACTATATTATGGGAGATATGATCGCTCCACGTTAGGGTTCCAGCCTCTTCCGGGTTTCATCCCTAAACAGGACACTTAGGGAGAATTGGTATATCTTGGGCTACAAAGGTCAAAATGAAATTTATGAAGAATTTATAGAAATGGAACAAATTTTAATTTATGTGTTCCATGTTGCAGATCCAGAAGATGAAACAATGACATGTGGCAATCCGTACAACTTCACTGTGCTGAATAGTCCTGAAACAGGTCACCTTGGAAAAATGATCATAATTCCCAATTGGTGAAACCAATTCTGATGAAACCTATGGTGTTGGAATAGGGATAGGTGAGGGTACCTTAGTACAAAGGTTTAGACACATATGAGAATTAATTTCAGAGATATCGCAGAAACAATATCAGGCATTTCTGCATAAGAAATTGGAAAACTAGGGCTTCCTATTCCGGGAGCTTCCTTCCACTGTTTTTAGAAAAGGAGTACATTGGACAGCTCACCTTGAAGAGATATATCTTTCTATCCAATAATATTTGAAAGATTCCAATTTTTTAAAATTAGGGTTTCTATGAGAAACCCTAGATCAGCTAGCTCTGGAACCAGGACGGACCCCTCAAATCGGTAAGATCTAATCCTTTGTTATTTTCATTTGAGGTTATAATTTCAAAGTGATCTATCACATGATATTGATGATAAGCTTGGTGAAGTTGACAACTTCCAAGCATGGAAGTATATGATCTCTCTAAAGAAAATGAATTAGAAACCTACATGAGTAGAGAGGTTTCAATTCCAAAGGGAGATGAGGCTCAAAGCCTTACATAAGAAGAACTTGGTCAAGGTCAAGAAGATCATTGTTGATTCAATCACGGATCAACTTGTACCACAAGTGTCTTCCCTAAAGACACTAAAAGAGATGTTTTATTCCTTGACCAAGCTATTTAAAGGGAAGAACATAAATCAGAATATGACCTTAAGAAACCAGTTGAAGAATGTGAAGATCTAGAATGCAGAGACCATGCAGTCATACTTTACAAGGGTCTCTCAAATCAAAGAACAACTTGTAACAGTAGAAGAAGAAGTGGAGAATGCAGAAGTGGTGATAGCCACCTTGAATGGCCTCCTAGGATCATGTGAGTCATTCATTCAAGGAATGTGTGCTAGAAAGAAGTGATTACCTTTAGCAGACTCTGGGAAGAAGAAGAAGCTCAACTCATAATAAGAGAAGAGAAGATGGGAGCAACTGAAGATCAAGATCTCATCATCCAAAGAAGATCCCTCAAGCGATGAGGAGTACGAAGAACTCAACTCTTGAAAAACCTCTTATCCATCTTAGCATTTGGATAAGAAATGATGCTATTACGAATGAATAAGATGATAAAGCTGAAGGCTCAAGAAGGAGTCTACCCATGAAACAAATAAAGATAAGTATTCAATTGTCATTTCATGATATTTTTTTGTTATGCATTTGTTTATATTCAGTTGATGTATTATGCATGATAGAATGTTTTCATTAATGATAGTATACTACTGTCATGCATGTGATGGGTAAGTACCTCATGGTGCTATACAACTATCCATTTGCTACTTATCTATAATGAAACCTATTTGCTGACATATTGGATTAGTGCACAATCTCAATGATGTTCTGGTGGAGATGGAAGGCATCTAGAAACGTTTCCATGAGATATGGATGAATGTTGTATTGGCTAAAATAGTTGCATAATCATATATATTGATGCAAAAGAATTTGTCATTATGAATATACCTTATGAAATGTTTCTAACCATACAACTAATGCATTTGACTTGTAGGAAAGATCATGTAAAATCACCTACAAGCAAAGAAGGATGAGACTTGTTTCGAAGAACAAGTGATGACAGTTCAAGATAAAGAATAATATGACGAATGTAGTGACATCATTGATATAGAACCTTATAGCTATGAAGAAGTAACCAAGAAGAAAGGGAAGACTAGTTCAAGAAGAATGATGTCTAGGATGCAGTATCGATACATGAAGGGAATTTCGTAGTTCCATCATGTAGTAGATGGAAACATCGTGGATACAAGGAAAGATTCGTAGCACGAGGCTTCTCATGAAAAGAAGGCATATACTATGAAGAGACATTTGCAGCCACTAGAAGTGAAGTCACATGACAGGCAGAATCATGTGTGCAAATAAAAGAAATCCTTGTACGAGCTCAGAAGACACCCATGGGATAACACATACATGAAGAGCTTGATGAATATCTTAACCTTTGCTACAAGGTTGAAGATGAAAGCCTATAGAGGATGATAGGCTCATAGATGGGTGCAAGAATTCTTTCAAAGGTAGAGGATCTTGGTATCCAGTGACCCTAGATGGATACATAGAATATTAGTAGTAGAGGAAGATACTTGTCACTCCAGTACAAAATGTTTCAGTGCATAGAGTACAGAAGACAGAGGGAGTATGATGCTTCAGAGGGAGTGACTGCAGAAGATCCCGAGGTTCGACATGGTACGATAGGATAGATAGATTACTGATGACTCTAGCCTTTACTGAGAGTAAAGTAGATTCCAACCTTTGCTTCAAGGTTGAAGGTGGAAGACTAGTGATTCTCCTATTATGTGTCAATGCACTATTTTCTAGGCATGAAGGTGTGGCAGGATGCAGATGGAATATTCCTCGAACAAGGGAAGTATGTAGTAGAGATGCTGAAGAGGTTCAGGATGATGGACTGCATGAGCATACCTATGGCATTGAACCTAAAGCTATTGAGTGATGCTTCATCAGAATTGGTTGATGCTACGATGAATCATCAGATGATTGGGTCCTTGATGTACCTAAAGAACACAAGACCAAATATTTTCTTTGCTGTGAACACCTTGAGCTAGTTCCTCACAGATCCGAGACATGTTCGCTTGATTGCTGCAAAGCATATTCTGAGGTACCTGAAGGGTATAGTTGATTATGGGCTCAAGTATGAGGCGAATCAAAAGATTAACCTGGAAGGTTATTTTGATTCATATTGGGTAGGAACTACCATCGATAGGAAGAGCACTTCAGGGTGTTGCTTCAATATGGGATCAGGTGTGATCTCTTGGTTTAGCAGGAAGTAATCCTTTGTGGCACTAAGTACAACTGAAGCAAAGTATGTTGCAGCCTGTTCAGCTAGTTATGAGGTAGTATGGCTGAGGAATCTACTGTATGATTTATTTGATCTCCAGTTAGATGATACTTGTATATATTATGACAACCAAAGTTGTGTGAAGTTGTCAGAGAACCCAGTGTTCCATGACAAGTCGAAGCATATCAAGATCAAGTATCACTATATCAGGTATATGGTGTAGAGAGGAGTAGTGAATCTCTAGTATTTTGTGATGGATGAACAGATAGCTGATGTGTTGACGAAGCCATTATCCAGAGTGAAGTTTGAGTACTTCAGGGAGAATCTTGGTGTTCTCCAGATCGAGGTTCCTTCCAAGGGGAAGTGATGAGTCCGTGAGCCATTTTGACATGGTGAGAGGATTGGTTCCTTCCATGGTTAAATGTAAGGGATAAGCCATTCTATCATGGTGAGAGGATTGGTTCTTTCCATGTAAGATATGAGTGCTGAGCCATTCTGATGTGACTATAGGATTGGTTCCTATATGATCAGATATAAGAGCTATTGCCATTATTTGAATGGAGTCACCTGGTCAGTTACTAGGAACCCTCAACCTGGGTTTGATAGCCTTTCTACTAAGGTTTTAGGATGTGTTCCCGCATGGCTGGATGTAAGTGTAGATCCCTTCTGACATGGTTGTGGGATGTGTTCCCCCCATGGTTAGATGTAAGTGCAGATCCCTTCTGACATGGTTGTGGGATGTGTTCATGTTATAGCTGATTTCACCACTCCAGGTGAATCACACTTTGTATGGCCTTCCCCTGTCCCGCTGCAGATTCCTTAGACCCCATCGACCATTTTTTGTCCTTTGATGTTTCCTTGATCATCCCTAAAAAAATATGAAAAATGATACATGTGACTTTTAAACCTATAAGAACATATATACGCGGGTTTGACCTCTAAAACCTCGTACATCGGGATGTGTGCATAATCCAAATCCTTTTGGAGTTTTCCTTGACATAGATCTGACTCATTTGACTCCTGGCCTTCCCTGTGCCTTGAGATCGCTCGGATTCGACCTTTCATTACCCCTTTGAAAATATATATAAGGAATCCCTTGGTACATTA
>LPNX010408175.1:19157-106168 GCA_001517045.1 Pseudotsuga menziesii | reverse complement strand
TGATATATAGAATGCTTGTATTGTTTACTTGTTGTTGAGGAAGTAATCTATCAATTCAAGCTGAAGATTGGAAAGCTCAACGAGGATCTACTTCAACCATCTGAAATAAGGTACGAGGTCTGATCCTTTAGTGTTTGACATTTAATTTCTATTGCATATTGGAAAGGATTGATTTTTGGAGTCAAGCTGTCTGTTGTGGTACCCCAAGCCATAGTAATTTATCTTTGTAATAGAATTGGTGACTCCGCTGGGGAGTTCCTAGTAGTTGTCCTTTGGGGGTTGTTTTATCAGCATTCAATCAATTTGAATTGCTCTTTCTCTCTTGTTTCTGTGTTGGGTCTGGGGGCATGTATGCCTGGTAGGGTCTGATTGGTGTGAATTTTTCCTCAACCTATCTACTTGCCTTGAGTTTATGCACCTTTCTTCCTGTACGTGAGTTTTTAACTCACAGTCGCGTATAGACGCGGATCTCTCTGCGATTTTTGCGTATACACGCGGGTTTACTGCGAACAGTCACATATGCCCTTGATTTTTCCTTTTTGTGGAAGTTAATTGGTTGCTGGGTGAATTCTGATATTTGTTGAGTCTCCTTTGGCACTACCTGAGTCTATTTAGACGTCTGTTTCCGACCAGAAACGTTTTTTTTAGGCTAATTTTTTTTTTTAAGAAGGTTCTTGTCATGGCATTTTCAATTTTTTGTTTGAGATTAGTGCATTACAGTTCTTTTACCTTATTGCTTGTCTTGAGTGCTATTTGTGTGTCCTTGCAGAGTCTAGGGGTCGTAGAATCATTCTTTTGCTTTTTGCATCTATGTTATTTCAAAAAATCCAAAAACATTTGCTTATCATCAGGCATTGCATTTTGCATCTTTGCATTGTACTTGCACTAGATTTGCTTTGGAGTACTAGTTAGGACTTCATATAGGAAAAATTTGCATTTATCATTCGAAGAAAAATTGTGCTTTTCACGTAGTAGCATACCTTGTTTTCATGGACACAATGCATTTGCATTGATTGTTAGGTGTGCATTTTACTTCATGTTGCGTCATAACACCATTAGTTGCACGGTCATATCCATTTTTTGAGTAATAAAGCCAACTAAAATCAATGCTAAATTAAAATGAACTACACTCTTTTCTTTTATAGGGTGCAACAACAAGCTTAGGTTTTAGGATCTTGGAATAGTTCATTGTAAGTCAATTCTCCAAGATCACTAAACAACAACATGTATGTGTCTGTCAAGGTGAGTGTGTGAAATCCTTGGTATAACCAATGTTTCTCAAGATCCTCCTCTCAAAAGGGAGTTAAGCACGAGGCAGTGTGAGTGGTTATTGATTGGGATGACCCCTAGTCATAACTGAGTAGCACTGGAGATATTTCCAAGATTGTATTTGTATCTAGGGGCTCTTTTGAGATTTTCGGGCTTTGCTACCTTACCCATATGGTCAATCCCGCCTACGACTGTCTGCCTGAGCATTGATTATATTGAGGTGACCTTAGTGGCCTTACCTAGGATATAGAGGGGGTACTTTGTAGGGGTTATTCTACGGGTGTCCCAGCCAGGTTGGGGTCGGACAGCATAGTCTCTTTACGCATTGAAGCTGAGGGCCACAATAATTGGTTACGTACCTCCGCTTGTTGTGTATGAGAGTCTCAAGCCTCTCATAGGTGAGACATACCTGCTTCATTCGGGAGCTCATTTATCTAGCCCTTGTTTGCTTGCATTTGGCTTTAGATTTTATTAGTGATTGCTCTGTGCATGATAGTTGGCCTAGGGTTTATGTAAATATAGAGTCTTTTCTATTTTTTGAGTCATTGTGGATTTGGGTGTGGCTCCTCGCCGTTCTCGTCGTTTAGCAGGAATTCCTCCTTCTACTTCTCCTCCTCCTTTGGGAGAGAGACCTAGACAGTCCAGGTGGACTATTTCACACATTGATTCACACACCATGGGAGAATTTTTATAGGATATTCCTGAACCACCTCCTCCCATTCGTGTTGACGATGGGGAGTTTACTCCTACTTACGATCCTTCACCCGACTTAGCTGAGTTAGGTTCTGTGATTTCTGAGATAGGAACCATGCATGATAGACCCAATCACTCTAGGTTTGATTCCCCATTGACGCGTTATCGATATGGAATGCCGGAGGACGCCGAGACTCAGTTTGAACCTGCTAACACTAGCTACGGTGGTTATGCTATGTCTGGTTTCCCTACACATGATTTGGCATTTCATGTCGAATCCGACTTCGAGCCTAACACTATGCCTGGGGGCACTCTCATTCCTTACCATGCAAAGAGGTTTGGGAGCACTAGTCACATTGCACCTTTCGTCCCAGTGGTGGAAGTTACATCGTATATCCCTCCTAGGTCTAGGGTTAGCAATCCAATTAGGATACCAGATCCAAGAGGAGTAACGATAAGCGGTAGCATGTACATTATTACTCATATTCCTTCATCCTCAATCCCTAGTTCTTGAAATGTACATCCTCCACCTTATTCACGTGGTCCTTCGAGTCGGTATATGGTTACAAGTCAGGTCCGTACTACGGTTACTAGACCAATTGTGTCTCAGGTTTACATACCGCCCATTGCTTCAGGAGGCTATGTTCATACTTCTAGAGGTCATGTTACTACTTCTGGGGTGTATATCCCTACTTCCAGAGCGTATCTTCCTACCTACGGAGTGTCTCATGGGGCATCGCATGCAATGACCTATGGACCCTATTATGGGACGCAGTATGGATAGGGTTCTTCACCTTATGGAGGCGGGTGTCAACAACCTACTCACTCTCCTAATTACGATTTTGTAGCTCCTACTAGTCAAGTTCCACTGCACTATGGTGCTTCCATGCCACCCTATACGGGTCATACGGGAGGAGGACACTATGGCCAAGGCCATGGTGGTAATCAACCCTACATGAATCAGGGAGCGGTCCATCGACCTCAACACATTTATTCACACTTGTTAGTTTGCACTCTAGTACCTTGATTCCCATTTTCATTATCAATGGGTGATCTTGTGTCTGTTAACAGTATACATTAATGACCGGTAATCAGATGATGGACTACTATGTTCGACCTTGACACCTCTATTCGCATAGTAGGACATGTACTTGCAGTGGTTTGTGTAGAAGACTTTCCAGATTGGTGGGATATCTTATATGCTACCTCCTTGATCGTGCCAGTGTTCATGAGATTCCAGCTCTCATGACTTGATTCCAGTATATGTCAGATATTTCCAGCCACTATGGAGATCTTGATCTTTTATATCTTCAGCCATTATGGAGATCATGGTCCTATGTATATCTTCATCATGGAGATTCTGATCTATGTATATTGTACGTGGCTATGACCACATATGTGATATCATGTATCATGCCTATTCATGGCCATTGTACTCTTATGTATCTGGGACTGCTATATGTATTTGCAGTTATATGCAGAGTTGTATTATTGTACTATGATGATTGGGTGGCTGGTCTTCCATTTGGGATCCTTCATCACTCCACTTCTAGGATGGACTTATAATGTATTTCAGCCATCGTATGACCCCTCTGAATTCACACATTAGGGGGAATCTATTATAGCTGATTTCACCACTCCAGGTGAATCACACTTTGTATGGCCATCCCCTGTCCCGCTGCAAACTCCTTAGACCCCATGGACCATTTTTTGTCCTTTTATGTTTCCTTTATCATCCCTAAAAACATATGAAAAATGATAAACACAAATTTTAAACCTATAAGCGCGTGTATACGTGGGTTTGACCTCTAAAACCGTGTACATCGGGATGTGTGCATAATCCAAATCCTTTCGGAGTTTTCCTTGACATGGATCCGACTCATTTGACTCTTGGCCTTCCCTATGCCTTGAGATCGCTCGGATTCGACCTTTCATTACCCCTTTGAAAATATATATAAGGAACCCCTTGGTACATTGAAGGCATAAGAGTGAATTGAGAGCAAAGAAACTATAGTCCATTGTTGACGGAACCTATGCTTGAGTCTGCATCCCTTTGTCCCTTGGAGCACTAGTGTGTTCTTCCCAAGATTGCCTTTTGCTTGTGAGCTTGCTATCAAGAGATGGAGGATTGAGGTGGTGGAGGTCCAAGTGGGGGATTCAGTTTCTCCGGTTCGCAGACGTGCCGTCAGAGGTTGTATCTTGTAATCTTTGATTTATATTAATAGAAATATCTTTTCCTGTCTAATAATGTGTGTTTGAATGAATATTTTATCCATGGGATTATGTCAAATGCTTGTACATTATTGATTATATATGCTAGAATAGATCTAACACCATGATATATAGAATGCTTGTATTGTTTACTTGTTGTTGAGGAATTAATCTATCAATTCAAGCTGAATATTGGAAAGCTCAACGAGGATCTACTTCAACCATCTGGAATAAGGTACGAGGTCCGATCCTTTAGTTTTAGACATTTAATTTCTATTGCATATTGGAAAGGATTGATTTCTGGAGTCAAGCTGTCTGTTGTGGTACCCCAAGCCATAGGAATTTCTATCCATAACAGTTCCCCCCATGGTCATATGTAAGTGCAGATCCCTTCTGAAATGGTTGAAGGATGTGTTCCCCCCATGGTCAGATGTAAGTTCAGATCCCTTCTGACATGGTTGTGGGATGTGTTCCCCCCATGGTTAGATGTAAGTGCAGAGCCCTTCTGACATGGTTGCAGGATGTGTTCCCCCCATGGTTAGATGTAAGTGCAGATCCCTTCTGACATGGTTGTGGGATGTGTTCCCCCCATGGTCAGATGTAAGTGCAGAGCCTTTCTAACAGGTTTGTGGGATGTGTTCCCACATGGTCATATGTGATTGCTAGGTGTGCCTTTCTGACATGGTGTTGGATGTGTTCCTCTCATGGTTAGATGTAAGTGCTGGGTAGGCCATTATAACTTAGTTTCATATATAAGTGCTGAAGAATACCTACATGGAGGCTAGGCCTACAACTAGCATGAAAAAGGGCTGGCTCTGTAGAACTTGCTGTGACAAGAAGAATGACGAGATAGCACCCATGATGATGATCCAGCAGTGATGATCCAGTAGCGATGATCCAGATCGAGTGATGATCTAGATCCAATGATGATGATCCAGATCGAGTGATGATGATCTTGATCGAGTGATGATCTAGATCCAGTGATGATGATCCAGATCCAGTGACGATGATCCAGATCGAGTGATGATCTAGATCTAGTGATGATGATCCAGATCGAGTGATGATCTAGATCCAGTGATGATGATCCAGATCTAGTGATGATCTAGATCCATATGAAGATGACTTGAATATGAAGATGGCAAGAACTCAATGATGATCCAGATGATACAAATAAGAAGACTTGTGCAGATAAATTGTGTCAAGAGAATACCTTCCTAGTTAAGAGGGAGTGTTGATGTAATTGTAACTTCAGAATGTATTCACTTGTGTATATTATGTATTGTGCCCCGATGTTTATTACAAGAAGTGTCTATAATATATTTGAGTCATGTCATGCACTGATGTTCCTATCAGGAGATTCAATAATGTAAACAAGTCAAGTAAAGTCATTGTTGGTAACCCTCCTATTGTTCAAGGGTTAAAGTCCCCACAATTGCGGGGCCCTAGGGTTATTAGACTATCCTAGAGAAGCTGACCCTAGGTGAGTCATTGTGATTTGGGGCAATAGTCCCCATTGTTGTGTTAAAGATAACCCTCCTTGTTGGTTGGAGGAGGCAAAGTCCCAACAAGTTGTGGGGCACTAGGGTTATTAGACACTCCTAGAGATGTTGGCTCTAGTAAGTAATTGTTAAGTGAGGCGGACATGTTGGAGTGGGCTTCAAGTGAACGAAAGAATAAAAATAGAGAGTGAGCCTCTCTATTTATCACACACCCACTCACTCATTGGGGCACATGAGTGAGAGGATAAGTTGTTGGGATCAGAGAGAGAGAGACTACTGATGTCGGGAGATCATCTTTATGTTTTTGGATTTTAATTTTGGTGTTGATTCTATCTCTGAGGAAGTTGCGGGGTTTTCTCCTTTATGGTTTTCTCGATGAAAATTATTTGTGTCTCTTGTCTCTTGTGTTTATTGCTGTGCATGTTATTCTCTCAGTTAAAGATCCTAAGATCATAATGCTAGCTTGAATGATAAAAATCGAACAAGCTAAGTGTGAAAGAGTGTATAAGAGATTGAGTTGATCCAGGTTGTGTGTGGATTGTTAGTAGAGTTAAGTAGAGAAATAATAGTGACGTAAGACCAGAGAGCATGAAAGGAGAAAGAAGTCTATATAGATAAGGAATAAATATCTAGAGTAGAGACTGTACCTTAGTGCATAGACAAAAGGGTGCCATATATTTCTCAGTGCAGATGAAGAGCAACTTTGTTTTTTTTTCTAAATGGGTTTCCACGTTAGATACTACATTGAAAGTGTGAATGATGAATGTGTTTAAGTCACATACATATATGTTGTTGTGAATGAATGTTATGTATTCTCTTATGGATGAGTTTATATTTATCTATCACATTGTTATTATTAAATGTATCTATGCCACATCGGGATTATTTTAATAATACCTATTGAAGGATGAGTTGTGTCGCAGCTTGACTATGCATGATAAGTATAAATACCTAACTCATCAGCTTTGGTCAAGCACCTTGGTGGGATACCAAGGTACAAGAAATCCCCCACCCAACTACAGAAACCTAGTTCTGGCAATTACCCATAGATAGATATCTCAGGTGAGACCGCATATGCATCACAGGTGCTCCCGATTGAGCCTCTCTATGTTAGGACGATATATTGGGATTTGTTGTGTGCTAAGGTGGGACTGAACCTAGGTTGAAGTGAGGAAAACACATTAGAGGAAATTTGGGGTCTAAAATGGGCCTTATAAGAAAATGTGCCAAAATAAGTTTTTGTGAGTTGGAATTCAAGAACCAATAGAATTTCAATAAAATAAGTCAACCATAATGGTTGAATTGGCATATTTGTCATTAAAAAAAACTACTTTTTTTTGTTCGTATTTTCAACATATCTCATTGTGTTTTTACTCAAATTTCGATCGGGAGAGCTCGTTGGATGTGGAATTTGATTCCGCATCCAACGAGTACCCACACTGCATACTTTTGACGGACCCCTCTACCCCAAAAACAAGAAATACCTGAAAAAATGTGATGATGACATCATCATCACGTTTTTTCAGGTATTTCTTGTTTTTGGGGTATCGGGGTTGGTCAAAAGTATGCAGTGTGGGTACTCGTTGGATCCAGAATCAAATTCCGCATCCAACGAGCTCTCCCAATCAAAATTTGAGTAAAAACACAGAGAGATATGTCGAAAATATGAACACAAAAAGTAGTTTTTTTCTTTCTTCCTCCAAAATTAATCAATATTATTTTATTATTTTAACTATTATTTTATTATTTTCCTTAGGAGGCCCATTTTAGACCCAAAAATTCCTCTAATGCCAACAAATGTTTATGTTTCCAGAACCATGAATCATTTTGATGAGGGATATGTTGTTGCATCCGACGAAGGATGAAATCCAAGACTAGATGGATTTCAAAGCATTAGAGTTTGCACAAGAAGAGAGTAAACCATATCGATTGAATCCAACCGATTGGTTGGGGTGATATATTTACATGAATATTCACGATATTTTCTTTTCTAAATTTCCTATTGTGTTGCATGAGTGGTTGTTGAAGTTGGAAACCCAACAAATAAATTTTCAAGGAGGAGAATTGAAGGAGTGGAATCCTCAGTTGATTGAACAGCTGAAAAGATTAAACAACCATGTGTCGAGGGCTATTGAGTTCTGTGTAGACATTATTTTGGAGGGATACATTATTAAGTTTGTTGTCAACACAATAACCTCGTACAATGAGGCTGAAAGGAAGTTTTTCCATGGACCATGAGGAATATATCTATCATCTTTGAAGACTCGAATAAATATGCTAGTATGTGAAAAAAGAATCCTACGAATGTGACCATTGAGATTTGTGCACAGAAGGTTGGATATGTCGCAACAGAACTATGTGAAAAATGACACAAGCTAAGTTGAGATGTTCCTAACTGATACTGGATCTGAAATAGAGGTTGGATATTTGAGAAGTGGAAAAAAATTTCGATTGAGAAAGAGAAGAAATACTGTCACAAGAACAGAAGTTTGCAGTATGACCAAAGGAGAATACTATGATCCTATGTCGCATGTGGACAAAGGTTCTTGTGACGAAGAAAAAGAATATCATACCATATCTGAAGGAGAATAAGAATCACAAGAATGAACAGAAGCCCCAAACCCATAGCATGAGTATGATACCCATATAAACATGCACACATAATGAGAGGTAAGATTTAGCAACTCATCTAGAAGTGGGTTTGTGAATACAAATAGTACTAACATTGTGAATAGGAGACAAGGGAGTTCGACTAGTCAAAATTTTCACCCAAGCATTCCAGGAGTTAACATAATGGATGGAATTGATATTAAGTTGTTGATATTTAATGGTAATGGGTTGGAAGACCTAGAGCAACATTGGTTTCTCTGTGAATCCATATGGACTATGTGACAGGTCAAAAATGAAGACATAAAGAAAGCGCAGATGCTAACGACTCTGCAAGGTCATGTGCTAGACTAGTACATGAAGTTTTCTATAGTTCCAGTGGGAGTTATGCAGATAAGGCTTGACGAGATTCAAGTTGGAATGATAGAGGATTTCAGAAAGCCAAAATCTGAATCAAAATTCATTACATAGATTAAATGAATCAAGCAGTTACCTACAAAGTCTATCTAGGACTTTGACCAAAGATTCAAGACATTAATGGCCAAATTAATCCTCCATATTTCATATGTATGACATAAGGAATGGTACATTTCCATGTTGTCTCCACACATTCGAGTTCCATTTATGCATCATAATATTGCGTCACAGATAGAAGCTCTAGAAATAGAAATGAAGCTATAATCCTCACCGATTAGAGAAACCAGTGCAGGAATGTTGCAGATTTAGTTACAACTAGATAACCTTACACTACAAATCCAAGACATCAAGAAAGGAAAAGAGGAGAAAGAAGAGCTATGGTGTACAAGATGGAGAACAGAAGGACACCATAAAGATAATTTCCTAACACTCATGAACTATGTCATAGTAGGAGCGTCAAACCCAATAAACACCGAAGGGATTCCTTAGTGTCGAATGTGTCATACTAGAGGCCATAGCTCAGAAGAATGTTTGTATTTACAGAAGATTGTAAGTACACCATCCAATGTTTATTGTAAATTTTGTAAATATCTAGGACATGATGAGAAATATTGCAGAGCATTTTAGTTGCTGCAAGAGAAGATGGTGGATACCTACTTGATAAATAATAATGAGAAAATGTAAGCTGAATGAGCACAACCTCAATACCGTCTTGCTCAATATCCACCGACACAATTCCAATAACCACAATATCCTTAGCCTTAGTATCAACCAAATCAGTATTCACCATAGCAAAACTACCGTCAACCCAGGGGGTGGAAATTTTTGGGGTCGAGGAGAACAACAACAAAAAGGAGGAGGAGTTGGTGGAGGAAGAGGCCAAGTCATATGTTATAATTGTGGAAAACCATGACACTTTGCTTGATATTATGAAATTACTGTGAAGAAATGTTTGTAATGTAAATCATTTGATCATATTGTCGAACAGTGTCCAAAATTGATTACAAAGTTGCAGGTTCGAACTATGGGGAATAACAACCCTGTACAGAATCCCAATATGAACCCTAACCAGAATATCTAGATGATTTATGTTGATCCAAGAAAATAAAACATTGTTGTTGTCACAAGGGGAGGTGTTGCAACTGGAGCAGACCAGGCCACACATCATGGACAACCATAGGTGCGACTAACGATACAAAAGAAAGTACCATTTGACATTCAAAAAGAGAAGAAAGTATTCTTAGATGTCCGACCAAAATTTTTAGACACAAATCAACCATCGATATATGAACAAGTAAGATATATTCTCGAAAGGTTTGATCAAATACTCAAGATACAACTGATGAGAAACCTTAGTAAGCTCTAACAATTTTTCAAAAGTTTCTTATCACTAATCCATGATAAATATGTTGTCGCAGAATTAAAAACACTCATATAAGAAACTCCATAAGTTATCCGACCCAAAAAAAGGGTTAACCATGTCAGGAAAAGATTAAAAATGGGTCACAATCTATGAATGACTGCGGAGATAGGAGATTATGATGTGGATTATATCATCTTAGATCTGGGCTCTACTGTCAATATATTGAGAAGGAAGACATGGGAAACAATGAACAATTTGTGACTAGATTGGCCTCCCATTCAACTAAGGCTAGCAAATCAGTTCAAGGTTCTACCCATTGGTTGACTGACTCAAGTACATGTCGAGGTAGAAGGTCTGCTAACATATGCATACTTTGAAGTGATCGATGTTGATGTATTTGTAACTTCGGAATGTATTCACTTGTCTATCATATATTGTACTCCGATGTTCCTATCAGGAGAATCATTTGTATTTCATTGTACCCCAATTTCCTATCAAGAGAGTCATTAATCTAATAAAGTCATGTAAATTCAATGAGGTTAACCCTCCATTGTAAATCGGGGAAATAGTCCCCACAATTGAGTTGAGGTTAACCCTCCTTGCTGATCAGGGGGGGAAAGTCCCCATGGTTCAGGGGAACTAGGGTTATTAAAATATCCTAGAGATGTTAGCCCTGGTAAGTAATTGTCAAGTTGGAAAATAGTATAAATAGAGAGTGAGACTCTCCATTTGTCACAAACACTCACTCAACTAGGGCACATGAGTGAGAGAGGAAGTGCTGGAACAAGTGAGATAGATTAGCTTTTAGATACCATCTTTATGTTTTTGGGTTTTGCTTTTGCTACTAGTTCTCATTCTATTGCTGAGGAAGTCACAGGTTTTTCTCCTTTATGGCTTCCCCAAGGAAAATTCTTTGTGTCTCTTATCTCTTGTAATTATTGTTGTGCATGTTATTCTCTTAGATAAGATCCTAGATCATGTTGCTTAAATGATAAAAATATAACATGGTATCAAAACTAACCTGAGAAGAAGAGACTATGGAGTTACAGAATATAGGGCTTCTTGATTTTTGGGTCTCTCTCCACAATCCATCATAAAAAGGAGGCTATGCTAACTCTCCATTGAACGACACATCTTTCTGTCAAAGCAGAATTTGATTCCGGGCATTTTCAGTTTTTGCTGCGGGAAATTAATGCTTTTTACGGAAGAGGAATTTTTGAGTGAGCCCAGCATACGATTTCTCTCGTCATCAAAATATAAGTTTAGATACCAAGTTCAATATTTTTGGTTTGGTAAAACTCCAAGAAAGTCAAACCCTAATTTGACCTCAGGCCTGAGAAACTCTAAAATACTAAAACTGGTAGTTTTGGTAAATTCTCTATATTTTGATATTGAAGAAGGCTCAGGAGATGAAATTTTCATAGGCCGAAGAAAAAATCATAATGTACCCTGTGTAAAATTCTAGCCTTTTATTCGCTATATTATGGGAGATATGATTCCTTCAAATCAGGTTTCCAGCCTCTTCTAGGATTCATCCCTAAACAAGACACCTAGGGAGAATTGCTATATCTTGGGATACAATGATCAAAATGAAATTTTGCAAGATGTTCCAGATAGGGAACTGACTATAATTTATGTGGTAAATGTTTCATAGCTTGAAGGTGAAATAGTGACATGTGGATGTCTGTACAAGTTTGTTATGTTGAACGATCCCAAAATATGACACCTTGGGAAAAATCTCATAATTCCCAATTGGGGAAACTAATTTTGGTAAAACTTGTGGTGTTGGAAAGAGGACAAACACTTTTACCTTAGTACAAAATTTTAGTCATAGAGGAGCATTAATTTTGGATATATCATAGAAACAATATCAGGAATTTCTGCAGAGGAAATTGAAAAACTATGGCTTCATGTTCTAGGAGCTTCCCTCCATTATTTTCAGAAAAGGAGTACATTGGACAGGCCGCCTTGAATACAATCATCTTTCTACCCAATAAAATATGAAAGTTTCCAATTTTTGAAATTTAGGTTTTCTGTGATAAACCCTAGATCAGCTAGATCTAGAACCAGGACAGACACCTCAAATAGGTAAGATCTAATCTTTTGCTATTTGCATTTGAGGTTCTCATTTCAAAATTACCTATCACACCAACTTGATGACAATCTTGGTGAAGCTGAAAACTTCCGAGCATGGAAGTATAATTTTTCACTGGTTCTTGAAGAAAATGAATTGGACACCTTCATAAGTGGAGAGGTTCCAATTCCAGAGGGAGATGAGGCTAAAGCCTTACACAAGAAGAACTTGGTCAAGGCTAAGAAGATCATTGTTGATTCAATCAAGGATCACCTTACACCACAAGAGTCTTCCATAAAGACACCTAAAAATATGTTTGATTCTTTGTCCAATATATTTGAAGGGAAGAACATAAATTGGAAGATGAATTTGAGAAACTAGTTGAAGAATGTAAAGATCTAGAACGCGGAGACCATATAGTCAAACTTTACAAGGGTCTCTCAAATCAAAGAACAACTTGAAGATTCGATGAAGAAGTAGAGAATACAAAAATTGTGATAACCACCTTAAATGGACTCCTAGGATCATGGGATTCATTCATTTGAGGAATGTGTACCAAAAGGAAGTGATTACTTTCAACAGACTCTGGGAAGAGTGCACATAAGAAGAAGCTTGACTCATAATAAGAGAAAAGAAAGATGGGAGCAACTGAAGATCTAATAAAGATCCCTCAAGCAATGAGGAATATGAAGGACTCAATTCTTGAAGAACCTCTTATCCATCTTAGCATTTGGATAAGAAATGATGTTGTTACGAATGAAGAAGATGATGAAGCTGAAGGATCAAGAAGGAGTCTACCCATGAAACGAATAAACATAATTATTCAATTGTCATTTCATGATATAATTTTGTTATGAATTTGTTTATATTCAGTTGATGTGTTATGCATGATAGAATGTTTACATTAATGATAGTATACTACTAATATGGATGTGATGGGTAAGTAGCTCATGGTTCTATACAACTCTTCATTTTTACTTATCTAGAATGAAACATCTTTGCTGACATATTGGATTAGTGCACAATCTCAATGATGTCTTGGTAGAGATGGAAGGAATCTAGAAAGTTTCAGTGAGATATGAATGAATGTTGTATTGGCTAAAATAGTTGCATGATTATATATTTATGCATAAGAATTTTCCATTATGAATATGCCTTATGAAATGTTTCTAACCATACAACTAATGCATTTGAATTATAGGAAAGATCACATACAATCGCCTGCAAGAAAACAAGGATGAGACTTGTTCCAAACAACAAGTGATGACAGTTCAAGAAATAATAAAAAATGAAGAATAATATGATGATACTTTAAAACAAAAAGAAAGAGGTCTCAGACATAGTGCATTTATGTGACATTGTTGATGAAGTAGCCAAGAAGAAAGGGAAGGAGTGTACCAGTTTAAGAAGAATGATGTCTAGGATGTGGTATTGAGAACTGAAGGGAATTTCATAGTATCTTCCATATGGAGATACATGATCCAGCATGTAGTAGACGACAGCATCGAGGGATACAAGGAAATATTCGTAGCACGAGGCCTCTCACAGAAAGAAGGCATAGACTACGAAGAGACATTTGCATCCACTGAGATTTGATTCACATGACAGGAAGACTCATGTGTGCAAATTAAATAAGGCCTTGTACAAGCTCAGAAGGCACCCATGGGATAACAAATACATGAGGAGCTTGAATATCACCTAGAGTGATGAAGATCTCAACCTTCTCTACAAGGTTTAAGATGAAAGCCCATATAGGATGACAAGCTCATAGATGGGTGTGAGAAGAACTTTTGAAAAGGTTCAAGATAGAGGATCTTGGTATCCAGTGACCCTATATGGATACATAAAATATTAGTAGCGGAGGAAGCTACTTGTCATTCTAGTACAAAATGTTTCAATACATGGAGTATGAAAGGCATAGGGAGAATGATTCTCCACTTCAAAGGGAGTGACTACAGAAGATCCCGAGGTTCGACATGGTATGACAAGATGGATAGATTACTGATGGATCTAGGATTTACTGAGAGTAAAGCATATTCCAACCTTTGCTTCAAGGTTGAAGGAGAAATACCAGTGATGCTCCTGTTATATGTCGATGACTTGTTCCTGACAGGGAAAGAGGAACTCATTAAAGTTGTAAGAAGGATACTTGCTTCCGAGTTCGAGATGAAATTTTTGGGTATGATGCACTATTTTCTAGGCATGGAGGTGTGGTAGAAAGAAGATGGAATCTCCCTGGGATAAGGGAAGTATGTAGTAGAGATCCTGAAGAGGTTCGAGATGATGGACTGCAAGGACATGACCACACCTATGGAATCGAACCTGAAGCGATTGAGTGATGCTTCATCAGAATCAGTTGATGCTATGATGTGTCATCAGATGATTGGTTCATTGATGTACTTGAAGAACATGAGACCAGATATTTGCTTTGCTGTGAACACATTGAGCTAGTTCGTGACAGATCTAAGACATGTTTACTTGCTGGTTGCAAAGCATGCAGTGAGGTACCTGAAGGGTATAGTTGACTATGGGATCAAGTATGATATGAATCAGAAGACTAACCTGGAAGGTTATGTGGATTCAGATTGGGAAGATAGTTCCACTGATAGGAAGAGCACTTTGGGGTTCTTCTTCAGTATGAGATCAGGTGTGATCTCTTGGTTTAGAAGGAAGGAGTCCTGCATAGCACTGAGAATAACTGAGGCAAAATATGTTGCTAATTTCTCAGCTATTTTGGAGGTAGTATGTTTCTTTTGAAAACTACTATTTTATTTGATTGATCTAACTTTAATTTGTGTATGATGCAAAGAGGAGAAGTGAAGCTCTAGTATGTGATCCAAATTGAGATCTCTTGAAAGAGGTATTTCTAGAACAGTCAATGAGATAGGTTGTTTGAGCATAAAATCCTGGAGAAGCTCGTAGGTGGCTCAGATGTAAACGATCATGTAGGTTGTCCTCGAATGTAATCGGTCCTGGCGAAGCTCGCAGGTTATCCTTGGATGTAATAAGCCTTGATGTGATTCTATGCTAGAAATGGCCAAAGTGAAGTTTGAGTACTTCAGGGAGAAGCTTGGTGTTCTCCATATCGAGGTTCCTTCCAAGAGGAAGTGATGAGTCTGTGTGCCCTTCTGACATGGTGGTAGGATTGGTTCCTCCCATGGTCAGATATAAGTTTTGTGCCCTTTTGACATGGTTGTAGGATTGGTTCCTCCCATGGTCATATGTAAGTGTTGTGCCCTTCTAACATGGTGGCAGGATTGGTTCCTCCCATGGTTAGATGTAAGTGCCGAGCCTTTCCTTGGATGATAGTAGGTGTGTCCTATCATGCTAGTGGATGTAAGTGTAGATATTTTCCACAGATGGTAGTAGGTGTGTCCTACCATGTTGGTGGATGTAAGTGCAAAGCATTTCCATAGATGGTAGTCGGTGTGTCCTACCATGCTGGTGGATGCAAGTGCAGGGCATTTCAATAGATGGTAGTAGGTGTGTCCTACCATGCTGGTGGATGTACATGTTGGGGCCTTTCTCCTGATGGTAGTAGGTGTGTCCTACCATGCCAATATATGTAAGTTGTGGGTCCTTTCCATGTATGGTAGTAGGTGTGTACTACCATGCCAGTGGATGTAAGTGCTAGATCCTTTTCACAGATGGTAGTAGGTGTGTCCTAACATGTGCCTAGCCTTTTCGACATGGTTCTTGGATGTGTTCCTCCAATGGTCAGATGTGAGTGTTGGGCCTTTCTAACATGGTGGTGGATGTGTTCCTCCCATGGTCAGATGTGAGTGCTGGGCATGCCTTTATAATATGGTGGTCGATGTGTTCCTCCCATGGTCAGATGTAAGTGTTGGGTTGGCCTTTCTGACTGGGTCAGATATAAGTGCTGAAGAAGATGAAGACCTACATGGAGGCTAGGCCTAGAACCAAAATGAAAAATGGATGGCTCTGTAGAACTTCCTATGACGAGAATAATTGAGAGATAGCACCATTTGATAGAGAAAGCAAAAGTAGTGATGATGATGATGATCCATTCATGATCCAAATTTGATGATGATCTAGTGATGATCTACCTTTGATCCAGTGATGAAGACTTGTGCTAATGAATTGTGTCAAGAGAATACCTTCCTAGTTAAGAGGAAGTGTTAATGTATTTGTAACTTTGGAATGTATTCAATTGTATATCTTATATTGTACTCCGATGTTCCTATCGATAGAATAATTTGTATTTCATTGTACCTGGATGTTCCTATAGGGATAGTCATTATTATAATAAAGTCATGTAAATTCAATGAGGTTAACCCTCCGTTGTAAGTCAAGGCAATAGTCCCCACAATTGAGTTGAGGTTAACCCTCCTTGTTGATCAGGGGGGGAAAATGTCCCCACACTTGAGGGGAACTAAGGTTATTAGACTCTCCTAGAGATGTCGACCCTGGTAAGTTATTGTCAAGTTGGAAACTAGTATAAATAGAGAGTGAGACTCTCTATTTGTCACATACACTCACTCAACTGGGGCACATCAGTGAGAGAGGAAGTGTTGGAACAAGTGAGATAGATCAACTTTCGAAGATCATGTTTATGTTTTTGGGTTTTACTTTTGCTACTGGTGCTCATTCTATCTCTACGGAAGTTGTGAGGTTTTATCCTTTATGGTTTCCCTGAGGAAAATTCTTTGTGTCTTTTTTTTCTTATGATTATTTCCGTGCATGTTATTCTCTCAGATAAGATCCTAGATCATATTGTTAAAATGAGAAAAATCTAACAATCAACATTGTCGATGATACAAACCCATATCCAGAATTTTTAGGGATCGACTAGGCGATAGATAATTAGACAATCATCAATTTGAAGGGAATAATATTTTCATTTGAAGACTCATAGGTAAGAGTGGTCACGCCAAATGATTCGCTTGAAGGACAAAGATATGTCGACCCAGTTAATAGTGAAGGGCAAGGTGATTACCTAGATCACATATATAACACCATGTCTTCGATAAATGACTATATCAACCAAATAGATGATGGGAAGTTGAGTTGGTGGACTATTATCTCCTTCACATATGATTTAGGTGAAGCATTAAAAAATTGGTAGAATTGATTGCATAGAGTTTCCATGAGACAATGCACAAGAATTACACAATCCATGTGAAGGGTAGGAGTTGAGGCAAGCGAACTACTCACATACGAAGGTTTTCCTAACCTTGTGTCCTTTCAGATAGAATTCGAAGAAAAAGTTACAGAATCACAACGATTGTCTTCCTTGGAGTTTGTGTTGAAAGATACACCCGTTAGATGGAGGGGTACACATAAACAATGTGTGTTCGAATGGTCGCAATGAATAAGATTGTTGCATATCATATTTGGACAATAAATTAGTGATAATACTCAGAAGTATATAGGATTGAAAAATACTTTAGAACATATTAAGCATTGTTGCATGACATGGAAGGAATATCACGACAAGAATGGGGTCATCACTTCATAAATACATTGGACACGATACCAAATAATTGGTATACATCATTAGAGCTACGAGGAGGAACTATTGAGTGGGAAGAACTAGCCACTAGTTTCACACATACATTCAAGTTCGTAGATGATCACCCAACAATCAATGTTGCACTACAAGTAATGAAAAATAATATATTTGAATAAATCCTTGTCGTAGCGACAAATTTCCATCAATGCAGCATGAAAATCCACAATTGGATGGAATCTTATAATGTGACGGGAAAACCAGATGATGATGAACTGCTTGATATCAACATACCTAAGCCGGAAGGTATGCATGTAGTGGAGGGATTTGGTATTTATAGTGACAAATTACTAGGTCCACTCAAAGTCAAGAAAAATAATATTGGTTCACCTGAAAATCCAAAATTCACCAATATTGGAGATTATTGGGATGAAGAGAGTGTAAGAAATCTCACTAATTTATTGCATGAGTTTCAGGATCTATTCCCTACCAGATTTTCAGAAATGAAGGGAATAGTCGGAGATTTATGTGAAATGAAAATACCTTTGAAACCTAGTGCAAAACCAGTCAAGCAACAACCATACTGATGGAATATGCGATACAAAGAAAAGGTCAAGGTTGAATTGGACCAAATGATAGAAGCAGGAGTTTAATAGAACCTGTCGAGGAATTGGAATGGATTATTTTGACAACAGTCCAAGAAAAAAATACCTCAGGAGAAGTAAGAATTTGTTTCGACCTGATAAAGTTGAAGGATGCTTGCTTACATGACCCGTTTCTAAATCCATTTACAGATGAATTACTGGAGAGTGTAAGAAGGAAGGAAATGTATTCGTTCATTGATGGATTTTGTGGTTACCATTAGATCAAGATTTCAAAGGAAGACCAACACAAGACTACCTTTGTGATATAGTGGGGATGTTTTGAGTACATGGTAATGCCCTTTGGACTTAAGAATGCTCTTGCAATTTTTTCCAAAATTGTAGTAGTTTCCTTTAAATATTTTACACACAAATTTCTTTAAATCTACTTCGATGATTGGAAAGTATTTGGGATCATAAAAGATCATATTGAGAGCCTTAGAATGATGTTTGAATGATGTCAGAAGTATCAAATTTCACTAAATTTGAATAAATTTATTGTTTGTGCCCTGTTTGGAGCTCTATTGGGCCATGTTATTTGTCACGATGGAATTTTGGTCGACTCGGATAAATTTGCATTCATTCTTGACCTACCACCACCTACTACAGTTAAACAATTGAGAGAAACATTGGGACACATTGTATACTACAAAACAATTACCAAAGGATACGCAGAGGTGATTTATCCAATGGAAATAATTTTGAAAAAATATTCCAAGTTTCAATGGATAGAGAGCTGCCAAGAGAGTCTAGACACACTGAAAAAAATATGGCTACTACGTGAATACTTGTATTTCCAGATTGCAAAAAACAGTTTCATGTTCATGTTTATGCATCATCTATCGTACTCAGAATGGTACTAATGTAGCCTAGTTAAGGATTGATCGATCACCCCATTTCCTTCACTAGCAGGAATTTTTTGACTACAGAGAAAAAATATACCATGATGGAAAGATAAGGTTCAGAGATGGTGTATGCGCTGCATAAATTCATACATTATTTGTTGGGTGGATATTTTAAGATGTATACTGACCACTCTTCATTGAAATACTTGGTCAATAAGCCATTGTTTGGGTGGGAATATCAGTGAGTGGCTTCTCCTCTTCAAGGAATTTGATTTTGAAATAAGTGATAAACTTGGTTGATTGAATTTGGGACCAGGCCATCTTTCAAGAATAGAAAGTGGTGAAGAGGCTAGGAATTTGGATGATAATCTTCCTGATGCACAAATTTTTGTGATAATAATATTTGATGATCATTATAGAGATATCATACAATGTTTTAGTACAATTTATATGCCATATGAGTTCACCATTGTGCAAAATTAAAAGTTTGGTTGTCCGAGCTACGGATCTATTGTTGATCACTGGACAATTTTATAAAATGGGTGCTGATGAGATTCTGCGTCACTGCATTTTGAAACATGAGTGAATTTTGATATTAAATGAAGAACATTCTAGTGTTGTAGGAGGCCACTACACAAGAAAAGATATAGTGCACAATATTTTTCAAGTAGGATTATGGTGGCCCACCATGCATGCAAATGCCCAGGCTCATTGTCATAGCTGTGATGCCTTCCAAAGGACTGGAAAGTCATTGTGACATGACAAATTTCCATTAGTACCTCAGGTAACTTCACATGCAATTGATTAATGGGTCATTTATTTTGTGGGTCCTATCAGACCGACAATAAATCATACCGGTGCATGCTGTATTATCACTGTGACTCCTTACCTCACCATATAGGCTAAAGCAACACTAGTGAAGTATTGTACTACTACAACCACTGTGAAGTTTTTATTTGAGAATGTCGTTACATGATTTGGATGCAAAAATATTTTAATAAGTGATCAAGGTACACACTTTGTCAACCAGTTGATTGCAAAACTCACTGAGGAACTCCATATTCAGCATAGAAGGACAAAACATTATCACCCTCAAATAAATCGAGTTGTCCAAGCCTTTAATAAAATTCTGGAGAATGCATTGACAAATATTTTCAACGTTTAAAGAGATGGATGGAATAAAAAAAATTCAGCTGTATTATGGGAGTATCGCACGACTTGTAAGAAGTTGACAGGGCAAACTCCATTTTGGTTGGTGTATGGACAGGAAGATGTGATGCCTATGGAGTATGTTATCCTGAGCTTAAGAATTAATGCAATCACATAGATGAGAGATGTTGATGCTGTCGAAGAAATATTGTCATGACTTGTGAAACTGGACGAAGAAATTTTTGTTGCAGGATTTCATAAAAATGTTGAAAAACAAAGACAAAAAGTATGGCGTGATCACCACATTAAGAACAAATAGTTTAAAATTGGAGGACTTATTCTTATGTATGACAACAAATTTTTCAAGAACCCAAGAAAGTTGAAAACACATTGGTTGGGACCTTATATCGTTAAGATGAACATTGATGGAGGAGAAGTGAAATTGCAAAAGTTGGATGTTAAAGAATTCAAAGAACTCATGAATGGAATTCAGCTGAAGCTGTATCATGATAGCAGCAACTTGGTCCCATAAAAAAGAGAGAGAGAAAAGATAAAAGAAATAAAGAGAGGATTTTTTTTTTCTAGACTACTAGTCTATAGGAGAAGGAAGTGAAGTATCACATACTCGATGTCTGGCGAAGACTAGAATTTTAGGGAAAACACACTTAGTCTGTCATAAGAAAAACACTCTATTTAAGGAAAAAAATAGATCGTAAGGAGTGTGACATTGTCGCAAGAAGCATAGGAGTCACAAATATGATAAATGGATGTCATGAAATTCAAAAGTATGAGATACTTTGGCGGCATGATTGTTAGTCATGTTTGTATTTATGGCAATAACTACCATTTGATGTGATAGCTAATCGATGATGTGGATAGAAGTTTACTTAATTATTTGGATGATACACCCATGTGACTAAAGGGACAAATTCCTTTCTATTGATTTCCCATGCATGTGAAGTACGGTCATGGTCAACTGTTGCATACTATCAACCTTCACACCCAAATTAATTTCATTTTGTTTGCATGAGAGAAGAGTGATTGTTGTATGCAACTTCAAGAGCCAAATAAAATTATTTAGAGCATGGTCATTTCCATTTCTAGCACAAGTACAACTGCTGAATCTGAGACCACCCAAATTAATTTCATTTCCACCAGCTGCTAAGCAGACCACTCCATTTGTTGATCTAGTTCATGTTAGGCCTTCAGGAAAATCACATGTGAACACACAAGGTCTATTTGGAACTACATGAGGAAAGCACTTTGGAAACATGAAGAGGAAAGAAAAGAAAAAAACACCACCTCGTCAAGAGGATAAAGACTCTGATACCAAAAATTTACTTCCACCATACATCCCTCCAAGCCACTCTGATGCGCCAAAGGTTAGAATTCCAAAGAAGCTAGGGGCTCCACTGATCGCACCATTAGTGCCAAAAGGAGTTAAAGTGTTGAAGGATATTATTTTGAACCTGTTGAAGGTATCCTTTGTTGAACATGACACCAAGAAACAAAAATATTTCAAGTGTGAGAACTACAAGCTAACTATACAGGATACACCAAATGGTCTGAAGCGTTTGGGTCAAATGGAATGGCCTAGAGGACTTAACCAGTCAAGAATACTATCATTGTTGTATATGCTACATTTTTTCTAAAGTGTAGATATAAATACTTGTGTCAAGTAGTTACTATTATTTTTTAATGGTGGTTACCTATGGCTCGGAAAACCAATCTTTGTGGATGTCGAGCTCATTGCAATCATTACATGCCTACTAGTAGTAGGAATATATCCAACACCCTTTTTAATGAAAGATATGGAAACTGGGATATCTGCAAAGATGAAAGAAAACTATTATGTGATTAGAGATACAGAGGATTCCTAATATCCTCGATTAATGACCATACCACTCGATGACAAGAAACAACTGAAGTTGTGAAGAAGATATAAGAGGTAGAAGCACTATGTGCAAAGGGTGTCAACCAAATCTCCCAGGCTTGGGAAGAATTGATATATGATGTAGAATTAGATAATGCCAGAGAGGAGTTGCACGGATTTGAGGAAGATATGAACCAAATAAATAATGTCATGAAAAGGTTACCCTTACCAAAAAAAAAGGCTAAAGCGATAGAAATAAAGAAATTGTGGCAGTAGGTTACAATGTTGTGCACATAACAACAAGAAAGAATTGAAAAAGTTACAGAATTATAGAATTAAGCTGAAAGAATTACATGCATTGTTCAGCTTGTACATTAGAAGGTGCACCAAGCAGCATAATCAACAAAAAAATTAATTCCAAAACATTTCAGTTCTGACCTTGTGGATATGTTGAAGAAAATAGAGAAAAATGTGTGACAGGAGGCAGAGAAAGTAGTGAAAATATTCCAAGATTTTCAAAGAAAAGTAAGCACAAGTCAAGAAATGGAAGAATAAATTCGCATGGTTCAGGATGAGTCACATGTGAGTGTTGGGGGCCTATTGGGACTAGGGAAATATAGGCAAAATTCAGTTATAATTCTTCCCAAATATGAAAAGAATCAGGTCACAAGAACTAAAAGGAGTTGTGACCGAAGTAGAGAAGGAAAAAAATAAGAAGGAAAAGAAGTAAAAGGAGTTGCGACAGAAGTAGATAAGGAAGAATAGAAGAAGGAAAATACGGAAAAGAAGGAAAATGATATGCGACAAAAGAATTGGAGGAAGGAAGGACAAGGTAGATGAAGTAGTAAGTAAGGAAGATGTGGCAGAAGAGGAATAGAAGAAGATAGAGAAGAAAGAGCTAATGGAAGAATTAGTCGAAGAGAACGTCATGACAACAGAAGAAGAGAGTCCGCGACAGAAGAGAACTTGTGATAGAAGAGAAGTTGCGATAGAAGGGAAGGATGCAACAAGGAAATATGCGATGGAATAAACCATGTCAGAAGGTGTGTAGTGGTGCAACATCTATAAAGTGACAGCTCAGAAAAATAGTAGGTACAAGGTCAGATAGAGCCGACCGAAACCGCATGTATGGAAGCATCTTTGTAAATTGGGTCATTAGTGCCTACTGACATGTGTTTATAGAACAGGGAATACAAACTTTTGGATAAGTGTATGAAGTCAGCTGAGAGTGACATGTAAGAGTTTATAAAAGGAGGAACCCAAACTATATGTGGGTTATCCTATGGTCCTTTATTTCCCAGAGAATTAGCTCTTAGTTAGTTGGCTCTGATTCATGTGTTAGCTTCAATAAGTAGTGTTGTCTATTAGTGTGTAGAGTCATAGAGAGGATTCAAAGAACCTACAGCTGAGTGCGCAAGAGTGTAGAAGAGATTGAGGCGATCCAGGTTGTGTGCAGATCGTTAGTAGAGTTAAGTAGATAAAGAATAGTGACAGAAGACCAGAGAGCATGATAGGAGAAATAAGTCTGTATATATAAGGAAGAAATATCTAGAGAAAAGTTTGTATCTTAGTGCATAGACAAAAGGGTGTCATATATTTCTCATGCCAGATGAAGAGCACATTTGTGGTTTTTTCTCGGATCAGTTTCCACCTTATATACCACGTTGAATGTGTTTAAGTCACATACATATATGTTGTTGTGAATGAATGTTATGTAATTTCTTACGAATGTGTTTATATGTAAGTGTCACATTGTTATTGTTACATGTATCTATGCCACATCGAGTTTATTGTGATAATACCTGTTGAAGGATGAGTTGTGTCACAACTTGACTATTGATAATAAGTATAAATACCCCACCCATCAGCTTTGGTTGATCACCTTTATGGGATACCAAGGGACAATAAATACCCCACCCAACTATAAAAACCTAGTTCTAGAAGTTACCCATAGATAGATATCTCAAGTGAGAATGCATCTGCATCACATGTGTTGTCAATCGAGCCTCTCTCTGTCAGAACAATATCTTGGGCTTTGTTGTGACCAAAGTAGGACTAAACCTAGGTTGAATATAGGAAAACACCAACATATATCATTTTAGATGGAATAATTTTTGAACATTCAGTTGGATCAACGGGGTGGAGAGAGGGCTCTGATGTCGTTATTTGAAGGATCACCCATACCACTGTTAGGACCGAGTCCCAAGAAGTTAAGTATGAATATAGAGGATTCTTCTTAGTACCAATTGGACATGAGGGATATGATGACACATAATTCACCCATGGAAAGGTAGTGTCTACCAAAACACTAGGAATTGATAATGGATAGACTTTGTCTAAAGTTGAGTAATGAGAGGGATTAACAAATGCCTACTAATCAATACTGACAATGCTTCCATTGTGAGGAAAATGCATCACATGAAAGAGTGTATACACACCATCATTCATAGCATATATGTAATCATTCTTGTGGATTATATTGAATTCCAATGGGTCTTCCATAGCCATAATTCAACTAATACATTATTCCCACCTAAAGTGAAAGGAAATTGAGAAATAAATCCCAAAGTTTTGTTAGGTATTCTATCAAAATCCACTGGCTAATTAATAGTCAGCATGAGGATGAGATATCTCATACCTCTTCAAGCATGTGAAAATAAAAGAAAAACAGAGGAACCTTCATCTACATCAATACAACAATCAAGTGTGTAATCTTTAACTTGGACTTTTATTTGAAAAGGCACAGTAGAAGGAAGGCACATATCAGCTAGACTATTCCAATCAGAGGAAGCAATCCAAGGGCTTGGGGGGTTTGGTTCACAGTGAATTCAGTGCCCTCTTGTCCATAAATTTCTGAACTGGTATTGAAGAAAACATGATTGGTATAAAAATAATTCTCCAAAGGAAGAGTGGGATTGATCAAACATTGCATTGATTCAACCACTTGATCAATGAAAGGTTGAATAGGTTTTTCAGGAGAATAATATCCTTTAAATTAGGAACACACTCTTTGTACTTTTTCAATGATAGGGAATAGGTGAGTAAGTTGATCTCCCTTTCAAATATTATAAGGGAACTTAGCCTTACATCCTATACATTTGGGTTTCTAAATACTGCAAACATGAATTTCATTCGCTGACTATTTTCCCCTGGCTTGATCTCTAGAGGCTAGGTAGATTCCCATAGCATGAATTATAGAGGCTATGTGGATTCCCTTAACATGAATTCCAAAATTTGGGTAGATTCCACTCGCATGAATACCAAAGGTTGGGTGGCTGGTCCCTTTCTTTCAGATCTTCTTCCTATTATTCATCCTTCTATTCCTTTTAGACTACTGCTTACTAGTATCAACACTTTTACCACATGAGGTAGAAGGAGGGGGATACAAAGTTACTAGTGAAGAGGGGGAAAGGTTTTGATTCCATTGATATAAGGTGCTTACTTGAGAAGCATCGGGATAATTCAAGACATTTGGAGTTGAAAACAACCAAACCGACAACCCAAGAGTGAATCCAGGAAGATTCAATTTGGCCATACATGGAACACAAGAATTCCAAACAAATGGAAAATAATTAGAATCCCCTTGCACAGGGTTCCCTTGGTTGGTGTCCATAGGAATACATACCATAGTTTCTAACTCAACAAGAAAGAAAACTCTAAGGCCGACTGAAACAAAATAGCACAAGGAGCACACCACTAGAAAGAGTGATAAGTATCCAAATGAGGAAAACAAATATTCATTCCAAAAGAATTTCTGGGATGATAAGGGCCCAAGAATCAAGAAGGATAGTTACTTGGGGTCCACAATACACCTCCTTGGTTCCAAGCACTTGACTCACCAAACCACTTTCCCAAATTGTATGTAAGAGATTTCCTTCCGAGCTTTCCCTTTGTATATTGTAAATAAACCTCCACCATAACTTGTGTAAGATCCCTAAAGGTCCATATATTAACGATGCCAAGCTTAAAAATAGGGTTTGACAGAACAATCGTTAGTCCAGTTAGTACACATGGACAAGGTACCTAAGCATGAAGCTCAAACATAACAAAAACCAAATGGATCCAAATGGTGGTACTGAGTTAATTCCTAAACATGCACCAACTTTGGTGTATGATCGATTGAGTGTTGGAGTGATATATCCTTTACTCAATATCGCATGATATCATTTTTAAATCCTATGTAAGAGTATCTTTCTAGTTCACCTTTTGCAAACTTGTATTTCCTGAAGATTGGCCACTACATATGAGTTTAACTTCTTTGGATAGTTTGAAGTTGAACCATAATCCAAAGCACTATCCTAGACCAAGAAGTGTCATCCCTAGAAAATTAAATGTTACTAATATATTTTAGGATTAAACATTTTTTTTAAAGGTATGTGATTACTCAAAACATATCGGTCATGAAACTAGTGATGTTTTTTAGTCCAAAACATAAATAACATGGAAAATGTAGAAACAGATTCAAAATGAAAATATTTTACTTCTCTTTTTTCTTTCAAAACTCATAATGTAGGCCACAAAAGAAAGATTTATTTTTTCTTTTCAAAAACAGAAATATGCATGTGCAAATAAAACTATGAAGCTACCATAAGATGTATACAAAATAAATAACTTGGGTTTTTAATTTTCCTTTTAGGATTAAAAGAAGAAACTAAAAGAAAACAAGTAAAATCAATCTCATATGAAAGCAAAGTCATCTAAAGGTTTGCATTGAACCTACAAGATCAAAACATTAGATGGATAAAAGAATGATAACTACCTACTTAAAATACAAAATTGAAACAAGAGAGAAAGTTAACTATCTTGGTATAAAGTCATTGACCAATAAGATTGAGAAAGAAAATTATTATAAGAAAACCTCTCAAGAATTCAGATGACTCACAAACAGTCTATGTGTACTAATAGAGGATGATCAAAGCACTATTCAAACCAAAGACATCCCAGGCATGGAGATTAAGTACAAAGTTCAATGAGACCACATTTCTTTAAAAAATATTCTAAAATTCAAACTAATATCAGTCACAACATAAGACACAACTTTCGAGTGGTCCTACACAGACCTAGGGACAATACAAACTCCAAAAATACAACTGAAACCTCCTAAACAAACCTCAAAGTGGAAAACTCACATACAGGAGGGACATGCTAGTGAACAATAGTGATAGTAGAATGTTACAAGCATGTGGATAGACCGTCCACCAACATGTATCTAGTAAAAACACTATTATATAGGCTAACACAAGTGTGTAGGTACCAAAAGGTCTAAAAAAGGTGAATCCAAATAAAAAAATGACAAGGAAAGTGTCTAAAAGACTCAAGGACTATTCCTAACCTAAAATTAAAAGTCTGAACTTCAAATATACTAGAAAAAATGACATTGGATACCCCAAAGTAGATAGGATTTTCCCAAGTGGAGTCACCATTTTTGTTGTCAAGGAAATTTCTCCTATGGCTGGGGTGAGGCTGCCAACATACTAAGGTTGATAGATAGACATATAAAGCTATGCAAATACAATAAATAATCAAAAGGTTAAGGGTTCAAGAGAATGTGTACCTTACAAATAGAAGCTTTATCCAAGCCTCTCTTCAAGTCCTCCTCTTCTCTCCAATCAAGAAACCTACAAAACTACTTCAAGACCTTCCTCAAACCAATTTGAATACATATAAAAGATTGATATCCAAAATAACATAAAGTGTTGATCTCATAAACATCAATAAGTAATCAAAACTGAGATATACTTGTACACAATGATTTGGAAAAGGAATAATGTCTAATATTTATTAAAGAATGAAGCAATTACATAAAACCTTTAATAAATCAAGGAAGCTCATGAAACCTTCAAGTCTAGTTCTCTTGCTTCTCACCTTCAAGAATCCCAACCTCTAAGCAGTGCTTTAGGGTTAGATTGAAACTAGGGCACAAATTAGGGGGACGAGTGAAATGTTTCCCTTCACATGTGGAAACAATAATTGATTGAACCATTATTTGTGATAATCTTCATAGATTGTATACATTATCTTGGTTAACACATCTCTCAATCAATGTGCATAATCCCGAGATGATTCTTTAGGTCTTTGTTGGATTTCTCTTAGTTCCACAACAACTTGTTTCTTTAACTTAGGTCGCAAAAAATAATCCATGAAACAATTCATGGTTTCTACCAATGTTGGGACTAAAGAATTTGGAACGTTCCTCTCAACAATCCTCATATACCATTATAAATCCTTTGCATAGAGGGGTTTTGGAATTTCACCAATTAGGATGTTGATGGGGTTTCTCTAGCATTCCCAATTTCTTCACATAAAAATCCCTATTGCTTTGCACTATCTTCTTCATTCCCCCAAAAATCTAGGAACTTGAATGGATTTCCTACTAGAACTCCTTCCATAGGTGTTGTAGTAGTAGTTGTAGTTGGGATTCCTACTATTAAATCCTTGGGGTCCTATATGTAACAAAATACTAGTAGTAGTAGTAGTAGTAGTAGTAGTAGTAGTTTGTTGAGAAATACTACTAATTCCTCCTACTACTGAACTTGTTTGAGGACTATTACTACTACTACTCATCTAAATATATGAAGGTGATTTTAACATGATATTGCAAGAATTTGTTACCATATTTTGTGAGGTGCTTAGGGGTTAGTTAGAAGGTTATAGATCCATTGCTTCTAGTTCCTTCTTCAATGATGGTTAACATTATAGAGTAATTTTGTTTTCTGTATGTCATAGTATTTCTTGATGATCCTAATCTGCATTTAGTGATGATTATGGCATTAGATGAAACACTTCATTACAACAAAACTACTATATTCATGTTCCTTCCTTTCACTGGTCCCTTCCATGTAGATTCGTATTATTGGGTTTTCTGGTATGTCTATCCCATGTTCTATTAATTTTATGCTAGTTAGTTCCTCTCCCTCCTTCATGTCGCATATATTTCTTCACCATCCTCCCCATTCCTTATATTTTCTATAGTTGTTCAGTTTGTCCTTTATGTTTCTTGTAACTAGTCTTTCAAGAAATTTTCTTTAATCACTTCCCCTCATTTTTGTCACTCATCCCTAGATTCAACACTATCAAACATGCCCATTGATGATATATCTACATTTTGAAACTCGGCAGTGTCACCCCGAATTTTACCCCTTAGAAACAAGGGGTTTACTCCTCCATTCTAATCCAATCTAGAGGAATAAATCCAAATTCAACAAACCAAATAGTGATCCACATTGGATATTCTTTCAACAGTATTCCCATTTCTCCTCTATTGCATTTGTCTAGATCATTCAACATTTATTGTTTTTTTTGCAAATTCCGTAATATAACGAAAAATGGTACTTTATAACTAGAAATAAATACCCAGTCAAGGATTATTCTAATTTATTCAATATGATCAGATATATTTCATTCCACACCACAATTTTCCTTTATCTATTTCAATACTCAGGTTCTTCTACATGTTGTCACAACCACCCTGTTAAGGCTAGAATCACAACCCTCAGAACTTTGTACCAATCTAGAAGTGGTTCTCCATTTAAATTATATTTCCCGAACTTTGTTACTTCCCACCCTCATAGTTTCTCATCCTTGGTTGTGAAATCGTCAATCTTCTTTTCCCAACAATCTTGGATCGAACTTGTTATCACTAGTTGATCCATACATTTACATGAGTTTTGGTAAGAACTAGTTCCCTACAATGAAACCATTTTCTGGAACAAAATGGATACCAGGGTTCTTGTGCATGAGAAAATAAAATGGCACTGCTATAATCTATTGTGTTGACATTTTGAATCCTTGTAAAGGGGAAGGTCTAACCTGGACCACATCCAATACTGGTGAAAAATGGGGATTAGTTGATTGTGTGGTTGTGATGGGGTTAATTTACAATAAAAAAATTTGAACAATATTCATCATGTCACAACAATACTTGAACATATTCACCATTCATCCATTAATATCAATCATTATTGGAAACAACATGAAAATATCACCAAAAACACAATATACTACAAAATTTGAAGGGAGTCCAATAATCTCTTTCATTATATCACAAGATCTTAATTACAACAACAATATTATGTCTTAATCCTTACATTCACCATATATTTACCTATTGTGGAATACATATTCATTCTATGCATCCGAAAACCATTACAAAACCCATGTCATGGATCCATCAATATTTGTCTATAGTTGGATCTTTTGAGGCTCAACTCTTTTGGTTCTATACTTCTGTGCATGATTTCTTCATTCTCTGGGTCTTCTGTCATAGTATCTTCTCCTTTATTCATGTTCCTCTTCCTTTTATACTTTCACATTTGGTTAGAAACAGGTCCAAAATGGTTTCGGTTGTTGCTTTTCTTCTGCAACTATCGATACTTCCCTCTACTTCCGATACTTTTCTGTGACTTCATTCCTTTTTGTTACTACCTTCATTGGAATTATTCTCTTCACTTTCCTTCTAGAAATTTTCTTTAATCACTTCTCCTCATTTTTCTCACTCATCCCTAGATTCAACACTATCAAACATTCCCATTGATGATAGATCTACATTTTGAAACTCGGCAGTGTCACCCCGAATTTTACCCATTAGAAACAAGGGGTTTACTCCTCCATTCTAATCCAATCTAGAGGAAGAAATCCAAATTCAACAAACCAGATAGTGATCCACATTGGATATTCTTTCAACAGTATTCCCATTTCTCCTCTATTGCATTTGTCTAGATCATTCAACATTTATTGTTTTTTTTGCAAATTCCGTAATATAATGAAAAATGGTACTTTATAACTAGAAATAAATACCTAGTCAAGGGTTATTCTAATTTATTCAATATGATCAGATATATTTCATTCCAAACCACAATTTTCCTTTATCTATTTCAATATTCAGGTTCTTCTACATGTTGTCACAACCACCCTGTTAATGCTAGAATCACAACCCTCAGAACTTTGTACCAATCTAGAAGTGGTTCTCCATTTAAAATATATTTCCCGAACTTTGTTACTTCCCACCCTCATAATTTCTCATCCTTGGTTGTGAAATCGTCAATCTTCTTTTCCCAACAATCTTAGATCTAACTTGTTATCACTAGTTGATCCATACAGTTACATGAGTTTTGGTAAGAACTAGTTCCCTACAATGAAACCGTTTTCTGGAACAAAATGGATACCAGGGTTCTTGTGCATGGGAAAATAAAAGGGCACTGCTATAATATATTGTGTTGACATTTTCAATCCTTGTAAAGAGGAAGGTCTAACCCAGACCACATCCAATACTGGTGAAAAATGGGGATTAGTTGATTGTATGGTTGTGATGGGGTTAATTTACAATAAAAAAAGTTTGAACAATATTCATCATGTCACAACAATACTTGAACATATTCACCATTCATCCATTAAGATCAATCATTATTGGAAACAACATGAAAATATCACAAAAAACACAATATACTACGAAATTTGAAGGGAGTCCAATAATCTCTTTCATTATATCACAAGATCTTAATTACAACAACAATATTATGTCTTAATCCTTACATTCACCATATATTTACCTATCGTGGAATACATATTCATTCTATGCATCCGAAAACCATTACAAAACCCATGTCATGGATCCATCAATATTTGTCTATAGTTGGATCTTTTGAGGCTCAACTCTTTTGGTTCTATACTTCTATGCATGATTTCTTCATTCTCTGGGTCTTCTGTCATAGTATCTTCTCCTTTATTCATGTTCCTCTTCCTTTTATACTTTCACATTTGGTTAGAAACAGGTCCAAAATGGTTTTGGTTGTTGATTTTCTTCTGCAACTATCGATACTTCCCTCTACTTCCGATACTTTTTTGTGACTTCATTCCTTTTTGTTACTACCTTCATTGGAATTATTCTCTTCACTTTCCTTTTTGGTCCACTTAAAAATTTACGGATCCCACATCAAAATTGAGCTCATATTAAATAATGGAGTTGGGATGGGACTCTGGCACTCCTCTAAAGGTTGAAGAGTTCAACAAATAGGTAGAGGCACAAGGGAAGAAACTAGTAGAAGTGAACCAGTTAAAATTCATGGAGAGGCTAGTGAAAATTCCCAAAGTGTCCATGCCCCCTACAGATCCAAACATATTTTCACATATAATGGAATAAATAGTGTTATTTTCTAGTTTATATATCTCTAACCCTCGTCAAAATCGATTGAAGTCTATATTCAAAAGAACTAGTTGCCCCTCGTCTCTACCAGGGTTACACCCTACTCTTTAGGTAAGTGTTTTTTCATATTTCAATATGAAAATAAATTGTATTGTGATCTTATATTCATAAATGGATCCTAATTTATGGGTTCAAGGGGTATGTATTTGAATAGATGGACCCTGTAATTTGATCCCTCGTCAAACACCACAACTATTGTTTCTATCTAGGTAAAATTGTCACACTTTCCAATCCATTCTTGGAATTATGAGTCTATGAGTCATTTGAAAATTATATGGGAAAATTCATTGATAAATTTTATCCTTAGGACCAATACTCATGTGTTGTGATATGTGTTGAAGTGTATTTGGAAGAAGGATTACCATAAGAGGTAAATTTAACTATGGAAAACTAGCCTCATATAAAATGGCTATACTATAAGAAATTATTTCCCAAATGAAATATATTCCTTGAATATGGGAAATTCATGAAATAATTAAATAAATATTCAAAGGAATCAAAAGATATAGAATATACATATCAATAGAAGTAAGTGAAAAACATAGCAAACCCAAAGCAATAACCTAGAGGAAAAGCTATATTTTATGTAGGTAGTTAAAATAAAGTAAAAGAGTATAAAAAAACCAACCCTCAATTATTCCCTCAATTGAAGGATTTTTTTAGAATAATCAAACCCATAGTTACGCATAGGATACATTAATTTGTCAATTTTGTCTTATTCCTAGATTCCTTACTATGCTAGTTGGAATCCACTTGCACCGAGAAGTCAACAAATGCTAAAAATGGCTAAAGGAGTGATTTAGAAAGATCTTGGAAAATATTCTAATAAATCTATATTAATTTCATAATGGTAAAAGTATAGTTCTTCTTTTTCCTGTGTTGCTTTTCTTTTAAGAAGTTTTAAGGCAAGAAGGAAAATTTAGTCTTGGAGTAACTACCTCATTTTTCCCCAACTCGTCCTCCTTATTTTTATCCATCCAAAAGCATGGATATTATCTATTTCCATCACTTATCAGCTGGTACATATCACTTATCCAATTTGTGAGTATCTCGATAGATTAGGAAAATGATTTATGCATCTATGGGGGATTTTGACTAGTTTAGTAAGCCTGCTTTTTGTCCAATTCGAATAGCATACTTATGCTTTAGAATATATTATGTAATTATATATTTGTACATCCTATTAATTTATGAGGTTGGATTATGTACACTTATTCAATAGAAGTTTGTGATATGATCTATATTCAGTCTCCTTTTTGTTGAATTTTGCATGTTTGACTAGTAATTTTGTGAGTGTAATTGATCTACAGCTTGGGATTAATTTGCACATGATATCAGAGCCTTTGTATTTTTATTACTATCCTTCCATTTTTCTATTGTAGGTTTGACATCACTGACTGGGAGTGCATTCAATTGGTTGAAGGGTGTAGTTGCTGGGATATGGATCAATATCAAAGGATCATCTTGACTCCATTCATTTTTTCAAATGGAAGGATAAGATAGATATTTTGTTGAGTAAAGGACTCTACAGAGTAATCACCATGGAAATTTATGCTAATACCAATGAAACTACAGATAAAATTAAATGGCACAATAGGAGGGATGAGGCCTATACTCTCTTGTGTCTGAGCATTTCAAGATACCTCCTTTCCATATTGATGGATTGACATCACCAAATGAGGCTTGGGAGAAGATTGAGAATTTATTTGGAAAGACAAATGAAATGAGGGGACATCAACTAGAGAATGAGCTGATCTCATTGAGTCCCAGTAGCTTTGAATCCTTGCAAGTATACTTTTCCAAGTTTAAGTCCCTAGTTCTGTAGTTAAAACCTTGTGGGATTGAAAAGAAGGATCAGAAACTAGTCTTGGCCATACTTTCAAAGATTGGTCCTGACTACTATTTGTTTATTTCTACGTTCCATTCCACAAAATTGAAAACACGATCCTGGAAGATGCCTAAGCTTGCTAACTTCATGGAATCCCTCACTTAGGAGAAATATACGTTGGTAATGATGGACACCATCAAACCTTCCAAATACCAAGCTTTGGTTGCTGGATATTCGAGGGAGGATTCCAAAGGAAAGAATAAATACAATTCAAATAAGCCACTTGAATAAAAGAGAGGCAAGTCCAAGTCTTAAGAGGATCCCTCAAGCTCCAAGAAGAACTTCCAGAAGAAAAATAATAAAGGTTAAATGAGCAAGTGTGAATATTGTAGTAAGGGATATGATCTCGAGATCTGTTGTATGAAGCATCAAATTAACATGTTGACTCAAATCCTGAAAGAGAAAAAAAATACCCCTTCCTGAATGCACGAAGAAGAGGGAAGGAGGATCAAATTCAGATGACAATGAGAGAGTTCATGCCATGGTTTCCAGCACTTCAAGATCATCCACCTTCATCATTGATTTTGGAGCTTCAAGGCACATGGTTTTGACAAGGGGGGATTTCTCCTCTCTTAATGATTCAAAAGGTCCAATTTTTTTTTTGGGGATATGAATTTGTTACTGATAGTAAGGGGAAGGGTAGGATTGATCTTGATCATAGTTCTTTCAATGATGCCTTGTATGTCCCAGGTCTTGCTGCTAACCTCTTGTTAGTGTATCAGATGACCCACACTGGGTCTCCTGAGAAGGTTGTATTATCTCTAAATGATGTTGAAATCTTAGATATTTTGAATGGAATATTCATAGCTAAAGGTATTTTGGATCACAGCTAGAAAGTTCACAAGTTTTCCCATTTCCTACCCTTCTCAAACCCCTCTGCTCTTCTCACTCATGCTAATGAAGAAAGAAATATTTGGAATGAGATATTTTTCCATATTAACTAAAAGTATATTTCATATTTTAGTGACACGTACATGGTCATAGGGTTAGGAAAGATCAAGTTTTCTAAAGGATTCTGGCAAGGTTGCTTCTGAGGGAAACACCCAAAGCATAAGTATGAGAGATTCAGTCACGAGAGAACCTATGCACCCATTGATTTAATACATAGTGAAATTTATGGTCCATTCCCTCATATTTCCATGAGTCAATCCAAATATGTCCTAACCTTCATAGATTCGTTTTCCAGGTACCATTGGATTTAATTCCTAAAGCATAAGTCTGAAGTTTTTGACCTCTTCAAGGTATTTTGAACCTTGGTTGAGAACCAATATGGGAGGAAACTCAAGATCCTTAGATATGATAATGTTGGTGAGTATGTCAATTATGACTCCATCCATTATTGTGAAGATGTAGGTATCCATATCAAGCATTCTATTCCTTACACACCTCAACAAAATGGTGTTGTTGAGAGGAAGAATAGATAACTCAAGGAGATGGAAACTTGTATGATGGAGTCTAAAACATTTCCAGGAATTTTTTGGGATGAAGCAATAAAATATGCAAATTATATCCAAAATAGGGTTCCTCACAAGCAACTTGATGGAATCACTCTTTTCAAAGATTCGAGTGGGAACAAGCCATATGTGAACCATTTCAGTTTTTTTGGCTCAAAGGATTGGGCTAGAATTCCAACTGAAAAGATGAAGGATTTGCAACCCCAAAGTCAATAGTTCCTATTTGTTGGGTATTCTAAATATTTCAAAGGGTAGAAGTTCATGAAATTGATCACTCAAATATATTTCATTGAAAGGAAATTTCAGTTTGAAGAAGAGCCTTTAGAAACAATAGAAATTGGAGAGTCCTCTTCATCACCACAACCACTGAATGTAAGTGAAGAGACTAATGAGTTTACTAATTACAATATGTCTGTTAATGATAATTTAATTACAGATTCTGATATGCCTGATATGTTTGTTGGGGAAAAACATTCAAAAAATTATAACATATATCCAACGATTTAATTGTCAACCTAGAGAGAGCGTAAAATTGTGAGGTACATACAAAATATATGCAGGGGCAGAGTATTACTAACTTATTCTAAAACTGAAATTGAATGTAAGTTATGAAAATAGGAAATGACATGAAAAGAAATGTAAAACATGAAATTGCATGAAATAAACTGATATAAAGAAATCAACATTTTGTAGAAATAATATATCAATTCTATGCTAAGAAGAAGCATAGGAAATAGATCTTACTACTAAGAATTCTCACAAGCATGCACAGGAAAAATAGAGAGAAGAAAAGAGACTGAATCACATGAATGAAGAGATGAATATTGGTGTGTATCCTTCCATCGAATAATGATGAATAATAGTGTACATAAATATTACATCCCTCATAGGAAAATCAAATTGTATGGAAACAACTCATAAAGCTCAAAAAGGCAGACTTACCAAAATATAGTAAACCCCCATAGGTGGCTAAATCACTTCCCAGATATATCAAGGACCTTATGAGTTGGAAAAAGAATGAGTGAGTTTTCAAGGAGATGGAAAAATCATGCTAATCCTAGAAAATGGAAAAAAACTAATGGAGGATGGGTTGGAAAGAAAAGTTGACAGTTTCCTAGTTGACTAGATTTTATGTTATCCATAGAAAAGCATGAGAAGAAGAAAAAATAGAATATAGCAGAATCTACTGTAAAGTCATGTATACTAATTTTGGATGGTCAAAAGTTGGTCAAGATCAACCCAGAATTAGAAATAAATGATTCCTACGATATATATGGCATGTATTCACTTTAAGGTGCAAGTGGATGCCAACTAATTAAGCTAGTGGGTGAATAATTAATCAAATTATTTGATTAATTATTTTATCCCAAGTTAAGAGTGGGTTTAATATATTCCAACACCCCCCTATAAGTCTAAATTTATGATGGTATGACAAAAAATATATATATGCATATAGATGCATATAGGGCCTAGCAACAAGGCTATGGTCACCCTTTCACAATTATTATGTCTTGAAAAGTGAGGAAAGAGGAAAAACCACAAGGGAAAATCCTCCCTCAAGATAGGACAAGGCACAAAATTTGAAATATTTCTCCAACCTATCTTCATCTTCACTTTAATTAGCTGACTGAACTGCTTCTGGATGAAGGACTTGCTGAAGAAATCATGGACTCCATGATCATTCACTGGAGTGTAGAACTTGCAAGAAGGAAGACGAGAGACTCCTTATATCTCATCAACTAATGAAGTAGGAGAATTATCTGAATGCTTCTTTCTATTGTCAAATACTGATCTCCAAACATAATCTGAAATGGAAAAGATATCTATGCATAGTCCTTTCCAAAGAGTACTACAAATAAGGCAATTTATTTCACACCCAATTCCTTAAATAGCTGCAAAATTGTGATGTGAATCACATGTCAATATTCCAATATGATGTAGCACATGTATAGATCTTATATGAGGCTAATAAAAGTTTGATATATCATAAATATTAACATATGGAACAACAAAGAAAAAGGCTTCAGTGGATCCATGAGGATATAGGGCTAGACTAGGAAAATTATGAGCAACTGGGGAAAACTGATAGGTGCAAAAATATGAATGATGGATGGGAATAAGATCTAAACCATAAGTGTTTAGAATAGATCCAAACATGTTTAATATCATTCCAAGTATTAATAAGGACATGGATAACCAGCCACTGAAAGATAGGAAATACCTCAAACCATGTAAGATAAATATCACTGCATAAGAGACTAATGAGGAATCAACTAGTGAGCTTGGGATTTGTATAGTCTTTGGATTATTCAGAGGTATGGTAGATGGTATGGATGGTGGTATTATATGTGTATAAACCTACAAATATGCTTCTCAATCAAAATCCAAAGGATCACATATAAGTATATCAGTAGACTCATGGGAATACACTGGTAATGAATCCTCTGTATGAAAGGAGGAAATAAGGAGATTCTCAAAATCTTCAAGAATGCTCTGAGTATTGATGCCAAGAACAAAGGAGGATATTTTGAAGCACATGATATCAAGTAAGGTAAGTGGCGTTAACCCCAAAAATTCCTCACTCAGCTCTATATGGCCTACACCACCCAAGGATACCCACACACGACCCTCATTTGACCCCATTTGACCCCCACACCCTAAAAAATGCTTAAAAATGTGCAAAAGGGCTTGAAAACCCCTAAAAAGAGCCAAAATAGCTCTCATAGGGGATAAAACCTCCAAAAAGGTCCTAAACCCCCTTAAAGGAGCTTAAGACCCCCGAAAGAGCTAAAAATTGAGTGAAAGGGGCTAAAAACCCAACCAGGGGCTTAAAACCCTAAAAGTCTTGAGAAAAAGTATAAATAGAGGGGTGGGGGTCACTCTCAAATCATTCCTTCCTTGCATACTATTATGCTACCCGAGTGAGTGCCTTGAGACCATTTTCCTCACAAGCCATTCACTCTCCCTCTCATCCATTCTCCCATTGAGCCATAGCTCCCCCATTCTCAAGAGAGGTGCTTCTCCAAGCTAGGGCATGGTGGCCCATTTCCACCCATAGAAGGTATAATCTCTATTTTTTGTTGTTTATTTTAGTTTTTCTAACACATTTTCTTGCATATCTATTGCTTAACATATACTTGCAGGTTTTCATGATTTTCTTGTAGGTCTTTGGCTATTTCTAACAAGTTGTATGCAGGGTATTGGAGCTCAACCCATAACCTTGTGTGCAGAGGGGTTTTGATTTCTTTTTTCTTTCTTTTCCTGTCTATTTTCTTTGCATCCACCACCAGGAACCCTATCCTTCCGTCCTATAGAGAGAAGGTAGCCATTTCTGTCCTGTAGTAAGGGAGAAATCCCTACTACAAGTGGTATGACACAAATGAGGATTGATTTGGCTAAGAAAACATCCTGTAAAGCACTGGGTTGCGCACCATCAATGAGAGAGGTATGCACAAAGTGTGAAGGATCTGGCACATAGATCTCAGAATCTAAGATAGGAGATTTAGAGAATAATGAATGGGTTATAGGATCATAATCAACATCAATATCAATAGCAGCTCCATATGTTACTTATTTTTCATCATTAGTATCACAAGAAGAAAAATCACCTTCAAGAGACATAGAAAAAGATTGCTTTTCAATATTTGCTTCTTGATTGAAGGAGGAAGCATTCGAATCAAAGAGGGTAGCAGTTGTTGTATTTTCTCTGGGAAGACCCGGGTTTACTGTAATGTACCAACAAAACCCCTAGCTCACTAGCCCTTTCGGCGACAGACCGCAGAATGGCCTGAAGTCTCACCCGAAGTGATTCTAGATGGGGTGGCTGAAGACTCAGGTGTCCTCAACCAGGTTCTAGAGTATCCTATGTTCTTCTTACTCTACTTAACCAGTTGAGTCTCTCTATAAGCACTGTATCTCTCTTCTGAGCAGAATCTACTATGAGACTGACTCTTATCGCATCACGGCTTCTAGGATGATGCGCAAACTCTCTCTTCTACTTGACTCTTTACCTACGATATCCCACACCACGGCTCCTCCGACAGTGCGATATTGCCTTTCTATGCTGCGACAGCTTCTATAGTAAGACTTAATAGGACTCTCCAACTTTCAAGGTACAATGGATTTCCTTTTGCTTATAGTAGCTCAGTTAACCTTCATCAAGGTGTTAAACGACCTCACTTAACCTCTACAGTCTAACATGCTTAACATCTATTGCACTCAACTTGCTAAACTAAATATACAGAAGTCACTTAACACTGTAACTATTACGGTCTGAATCAAGCACTGATAAACTCATATGCAGAATACTTAACACATCCAACTCACATTTAACCTTCTATGTTACTGTAAACTAAAGGATAGCATACATACATTCATTAACAATTAGCTAAGCTCATGTAATAGATAGCAGATAACAAGTAAGTAAAGCACAATCACATGAACAGTCGCACCACACATGGATTTTACGTGGTTCACTTCCAGGGAGGAAGCTATGTCCACAGGAAGTGTGTTTATATTATATCTAGAGAGAGTACACATAGTTCCACTGCAACCTATTATGCAGCTCACGATATTCTGGGAAACTCCATGTTCTCAGCTGGGATCCCTTCTCTCTTAGATCTCTTCTCTTTCTACTCTACTTTCTTCTTACAATATATTCTCTCTCTCTCACTCAATCCCTGCGGATTGTTACATTCATGCTCAAGGAATCAGCTACTGGTTACAGTAAGATAACTACAGACTGAATACAGAATTAGAGCTCGACTCTTTCTCAATATCTTACAATACAAATGACTAAACAACTAGCTACTTGTCTATCTGAATGTCTGGCTAGCTAACTATCTAACCCTTCATAATACAAAATACATGCTTAAATAGGTGGCCCAAAGGTCTCACCCTGATACAAAACCATGGGCCTATCCCAACAGTAACCCAAAAAACCCTAACTGTGACAGTCGGCCTATCTGTACTTTGGACTGCTGCTTAATGGTCACACTGCAGCTCTCTGCAGTATTCCATGCTTCCCGGCACTGATCGTGGGTATAGGAACCACTTCCTCAGTCGCTCCCCTTCTGTCCTTGGTCTTCAATACCTCAGCCCATTGCCCCTTTTCCTTTATGAGGGTAGATGAGCCCTCCTATCTTCGTCGCTTCCTTAAGTGCAGTGGTTGAGCTCTCTCTTCTCGGCCGCTTCAGGTACTGTTTCCTTTGAATTTCTTGTCCCAATATAGCATCTTTTCCTATAGCTGCAGGGCCCTGCTCCAACAGTCCCCTAACACATACTTGTGGCTCATCCCCAAGCCACTAACAGCTGGCTTCTCTTGCTGTAGTTTCTCCTTGGATTCCTGCAAAGTCCTTGCAAATATTTCTCGGAGTCCTGCAACTTCTTTGTCCATAGCTTCGACACAGTCTTATGCCACTTTGAGCATAGCTTGACTAATGATGGAGTCTTCTGTGTCATCAATTTCACTTTTGCTTGTAGTGAACTCCTTGACCTTCTGCTCAACCGCATCGACCATGTTTGCGATTCGTTCCTCATATGGTTGAAGAAGGCTATTGAATTGTATCTCTTTTTCTCTTAACTGCCGTGCTTCCTGTTGCAAACGGTTCATCTCTGTTGTCCTATTCATCTTTGCAAGAGCTCCTAAGCTCTTGACTTCTTCCTTCATTGCTGATATGGCCTTCTCTATGTTCTGGATGCTCTGCTGCAATTCCAGTCTATCTGGGAGCTCGTCTAGCTCCGACCATGTCTTTGTCGCATTGGCTATTAATGACTCTGCATCATCTATGCGACACTTCATCTATGTTGAAGTGAGTCTAAAGGCCTCTGCCCTTGCTTCCTTGTCTGCCTGAGGTGTGCCTGGTGCTTGAGCCTCAAGCTTAGCAATCTGCGCTTTGTGTTCTTCCTCCATATTGACCACTGTCTCTTCCAGAGCCTTTGCTCTATCTGCAATTCTTCTTACCTTCTGCGTTAGAGGCAAGGAAAAATCTAGGTTACACTGGGGTAAATCCAATGCGATGTTCTGCAGGGCCTGACTGAGATCCTATTCTCTTGCTTCGTATACTCTCAACTCGTCCACCTTTGTCTGAAAACTTATGGTGAGCTCTGCATTCTGTTTTCTCAGCTGCGTGTTCTATTTATAAGTCGCAAGCTCTCTATCCCTGAGCTCTGCGGCTATCTATTGCTGGATCATCTATAGTTGATCAACAGGGAATTGTGCTAGATTAACCTTGACAGGGTTTCTAATCTATATCTGCACATCAATCATTGAAGTAGGGAATAAGATGCTCCCTGGCGGTATCAACACTGTATTGATGTGATCCTTTGCAAAGACTTCCTTGCGGGAAATCAATTTTTGTGAATGTTCTCCAGCTGTCGCCTTGACTGGCGGAAGCTGTGTCATGGTAGTCTTCTCAGTTAGTGCCTTCAACTCCAGAAGCTGCTTATCTACCATGCTCTGTAACTTGTCCTGTGATGTCTGCATCGCCTGAAATGAGTCCCACAACGCCTCCTACAATCTCATTGCGATGAGTTCATAGTCATCCTCTTTTAGTGCTGTCTCTGTAGTTGGCTTTGAGGCTTTGGTATTTTTCCTCTTTGGTGCCTCTAGGGGCGCCTATTCTGCATCTTTCCTCTTTTGTACTGCTGGTGGAACTTCTACTGGGTCTTTTCTTTTGACACCCGTCTGACCTTTTCCTTTGTTTAATGGGTCTAATGGTGCAGTATCTGTTGGTACATTTCCTATTGTGGCATCTTCTAATTCCTTCTTCCATTCTTCATCAAAGTCTTTGATGACATCTTCAACATCCTGCGTTGTCATCCTGAATGAACCAACAGCCAAGTTATCCGTTCTAAACCCTTTTGTTCTTAGATAGATTGTGTGGTTGTCTGCCATGAAATCAAGTCAATTATCATACATGTCCACAATCTCTGTGCTGATCCGCGGTGTCTCCTAGATGACTCTCTTCAACAGGCTATAGTATTCATAGAATACTATCATATTGATATTTTTCTTGGCTGGGTTGTTGCTCTCCCATAAGCTTGCATAGCGCGCGCCTTTGCACTCACCGCTTCGTAGCTGTAGAAACTGGGTATGGGGCAGCTCTTTCGACCCGATGAATGCGCATAATATAAGAAGCCATGAGAAATGGAAGGGGTGGTTCGGCTTGTCCTGTTCTGTCAAACCATATTGAAGAAAAATATTTAATAAAAATAAACACCAATTAAATTGTTCACCTTTTGCGACTTGTATGGAAAGGTGAATTACTGATCCTGTGACTTCTTTCGGGTGAACTTTAGTTAACAGTCTTCCTGTGAGCACGCTAGCTGAGAATCTGAGTGTATCGTCTGCTAGTGCTGTGAGGTCATAAGCCCGACCTCCTCTCTGTAGATTATACTTCCTAACTAGGGTTTCTAGTAGCTTGGAATCCTTGCTCTTCCCTGATATATGTGCCTGAGGGTCCTTACCAATCTTGGACAGCCCAGTGATACGATGTATCAAATCGATGTTCAAGTCAACCCGGTTACCGAACCATAGGTAACCTCCATGTACACGGGAAAGCAGCATGCACACCATGGCATTAACCTCTGTACCTCATCCAAAATGTGGTATTCTCAACAAATTGAGCAAGCCTGACCGCTCAAGAATCTGGACATGTTCCATAGGAACAAACTCATCTGCATTTGTCCTCGGGTTCCTCTGAACCGTAAGATACTGATCCGGCCAAAACTAAGGATATGTCTTGCTATCTCCAAGGTTATAGTCTATAAATTTGAGAACAGGGACATATCCTAACAAGTCTCCATCTTTCTTTACACGAGGATCAATCGATGGTAGCGGAATAGAAAACTTAGCACCCTTCGGAATGGTTTTTTCTGGTGCGTCCTTGACTCACAGCACGATGTATACTATTGCCATATGAACTTATTCTTCCTGCTATGGGATGGACTCTTCTACTATCTGAGCTTGAATACTCATCCTTGGAATCTGTCTGATCTGTGGTGCACCTAATTTCACAACCCTGGGTGGCGTCGTCATAGCAGACAAGAGGCCACCACACTGGAATCGTCGCACAACATCTTCTAAAGTTTCCTTCTCGGACATAAACCAAGAAGTGCAATACTCTGGACTGGCAATGTATGCGAAATTGGGGAAACTAGCACTTTGTAATTGAAGTATCTCTGCACAGGGAAAACTCTTACAAGTTTCTCTATAACTCTCAGAAATCGCAAAAGTAACCCTTCTGTGTGAATGATCTATGTACTTATAACGAAGGCGATAATATTTGAAGCAACGGTCAATTAGGTTGGACCCATCGGCGGAATTTATTGCATGGATAAGAAAACACCCATCATTTCAATCCCAATTAATTGCTGAAAATTCGATCAAATTTTCTTTGAAAGTTGTGCACAGGCATCGGTCTCGACCAATATTTACCAAATCTGGGAAAATCACTGTACTATTTCCAAATCTAGGGCAATGGATAGCTGTCGTATCTGGATTAACTGCTTGGCAGAAGGCGATGTGACTGGCCCTCTGTCCCTTTCCAAAATCATCTACATGGCATGGGGAACATCGCATCACTGCGATGTCACACCGCATCGTCCTGAACCAAAAAGTTTCACGCCAAGTTGTTGAACTCCACAATGTTCAAAAATTGCGCAAAATAAACACATTTTTTTTTAGTGTAGACTAGTTATAGGTGCGATGTCTCCTTCCAACTACACTAGACATCTGCACAGGTAGTTCCCTACGTTAGGATTGGGAGATAGAGTGGCTATCACTATAAAGCTTAAGCCTACTGCCATTAATCAATGTAGGAACAAGATCCCCATTCAGTTTACTAAGCTAAACGGCACCTCCTTTTGTAACTTGCTGAATCTGATATGGCCCCAACCAATGCGTCTTGAAATTCCCTCGAAACTTAACAAACTTGCTGTCATAAAGGAGCACTAGGTCTCCTGTTTGAAAAATCTTGCTCTTGATGTGCCTGTCATGCCAAGATTTTTCTCGTTCCTTCTGCACTTTTTGATGAAATCCTGCGATGAATATGTCTTCTTTTAAGGCAAGCAGCTGCGTTAATCTGTCATTCATTGTATCTGAATCAGCCATCTCGGTAATTTGAGCAACTCTTAAACTGGGAATAATATATTCCATAGGAATAACAACCTCTTGTCCATACACCAAGCTGAAAGGTGTGTGTCCTGTAAGTTTCTTGCATGTAGTTCTATAAGCCCATAATATAGCATTAACCCTGAGGTCCCAATCATTTCTTTGGCTATTACAAATATTAGTCAGAGCATTTTCTAGAATCTTGTTAAAATCCTCCACCGTACCATTAGCTTGTGGGTGGTAGGGAGTGCTCTTATGGTGCTGTATCTGAAATTCCTCCGTCAAGGCCTCAATAGTGCGATTCAAAAAATGTGTTCCTTGATCACTCATCAAAATTATTGGACATCCAAATCTACTAATGATGTTTTCAAAAATGAACTGTGCAGCTGTAGCAGCATCACAATTCCTTACTGCTTTGGCCTCTGCCCATCTGGTGAGGTATTCTGTTCCTGTGATGATGTATCTCACACCAGATAATTTTCCTAGTGGGTTGATAGGACCCACAAAATCTATAGCCCACTTGTCAAATTCCCGCAGCGTAATATGTGGTCACAGCGGCATTTCATCTCTTCGCGAAGGTTTTCCTACCCTCTGGCAGATATCGCAACATTTGCAAAACTCCTTAGTGTCTTTGTGCAAGGTAGGCCACCATAACCCTGCAGCTAGAATTTTCTGCGTAGTCAGCTTTCCTACGAAATGACCTCCTACAGTACCTAAATGTGATTCTCTAATAATGGCCTCTTTCTCCTGCGGCATCATGCATCTGTCATGACCTAACTTATATAAATGGCCTGAGATCAAAGTGGAATCTGCTGCTTTCAAAACTAACTGTTTCTTCTGCTGCTTAGTAAACTCAACTGGTGCCCACCCTATAGTGAGAAAGTGGATAATATCTTCGTAATATTCATCTGTGATCTGGATAGAAAATAATTGCGCATCTGGAAAATTATCCTCTAAATTACTTGGTTCTTCTCCTGAGTCTATTCGCGATAGATGATCAGGTCTGGCATTTAATTTTCCTGGTTTTACAATAATTTCAAAATCATACTCCTGAAATAAGAGTAACCATCTGTAGATCCTTCCCCCTAACACTGGTTTATTGACCAAATACTTTAAATCAGAATGGTCAGTGAACATCTTGAATGGGGCACCCAACAGGTAGTGCCTGAACTTCTGTAGAGAATACACCATAGCTAATCCTTCTCTTTTTGTAGTGGTGTAGTTCTTTTCTGCAGTAGATAACTTTCTGCTTGAGTATGCGATAGGGTGATCAATACCCCCTTCTCCTGGCTATGTTAAGACAATCCCCAGTGCGATGCCAGATGCATCCACATGTACATGAAATGGCTTGTTCCAATCTAGAAATACTAAGATGGGTGCTGTAACCATCTTCTCTTTAAGAGTGTCTAAACTTTGTTGGCATTCCTCATTCCATAGGAATTTCACATATTTCTTTCACATGTTTTCCATAGGTGCTGTGATCTTTGCATAGCCTTTGATGAATTTTCTATAGTAGCCGGTATGACCAAGAACTGTCCTCAATTGCTTGACTAAGTTGGGTGCTGGAAGATTTACAATGATGGCAATCTTTGCAGGATCTACCATCAAGCCTTGTCTGCAAACAATACGACCCAACAAAATACCAAATGGTGCACAGAATATACATTTCTTCAAGTTAAGAGAAATTTGATATTGCCTACATTTCTCTAACATGAGCCTTAGATCTCCTATATGCTTTTCGATTAATCCAAATACAGTCCAATCATCAAAATATAATTTTAAGAATTTATGGATGTATTCCTTAAATATAGCAACTACTACTCTAGAAAATACAGCTGGTGCATTTTTAAGACCAAAGGGCATTACCATATACTGGAATGAGCCCCATTCTATCGCAAAGGTGGTCTTATATCGATCCTCTAGATGGATTCTTATCTGGTGATAGCCTGAAAATCCATCAGTGAATGAGTAGATCTCCTATCCGCCCACATTGTCTAAAACTTCATCAGTGAAAGGTGTCAGAAATGGGTCATGAAGTGATGTGTCGTTGAGTTTGTGCAAATCGACACAAATCCTTATTTCTCCTTTAGTTTTATTTTCCTGCACAACCATGGGACTAACCCATTCGCTCTCTTCTACTGGTTCAATAATGCCAGCTACTAGCATCTTATCAATCTCATCTTTAACTTTCTCTTTACAACGAGGATTTAATCTGTATGGACGCTGCTTAACCGACCTAGCATCCTCTTTTAAAGGTATCCGCATGACTCCCAAATATCCTACTATTCCCTTCATCTCTGTGAACTTAGTGGGAAATAAGTCTTGATAGTCATGTAATAGATCTGCGATGTGTCCTACTGTTTCATCATCCCAATAGTCTCCAATAGAGGCAAACTTTGGTTCTGTTTCTGTGCCAATATTGATCTTTTTAATCTTAATAGGCTCTATGATAGCTGGAGTCTCTAGCTTTGGTCCATCAAATTCACGAGTCCCTTCAGACTCTGAAATGTTGATACTATGAGGATTCTCATCCTCATCACCTGGCTCTTCTGTAAAGTTGTAACACTCTAGCACATGTTCTAATTGGATGGCCCAATCAGGCTGAGTATACACTGGTAGGGTACAATATTCAAATATCTTGGTCTTCATAATATCTAGAGCCTGATCAATGCTTGGATACTCAGATTCAAAAGTGAAAGTGAGTAGAAAGCTATCTATCACAACTGGCCATGTAATCGTTCCTTTGCACAACTCTGTCTCAGTTCCTTGGGACTGTGTCTAAAGTGTGAATGAATAGGTGAACCCATTCATCCTTTGGAATTTCCAACCAACTCTGTTCACAAATATTAATATGTGACCTGGGGTCACTCTCTCCTATATATTTATGCTGTAAAGGCTCCTTGTTATTAGAGAATCTGATCGCCATCAGTATTTTAAAATCATCCCATGATGCGATATGTTCTTTATGTGCATGCCACCATCTTGCAGGTGTGGCTTTGACTGCAAGGTCAATAGCTACCATCCTCTACTCATGAGGAATTTCCTACTCAAACTGTTGTAAAAATTCATTGACATCCGCTAAGCCATGAAACGACGGAATATCCTTAACCTCTGCGCCAATCCATCGTAGTGACTTAGTCATAAATGCACATCTGCGAGCTGAGACTTCGTAAAATCTATTCTGCTAATTTTCTAAGCCAACATCTAAATATGATGCGCATGAGTCGTCGCATCGCCAACTAATATTTCCTTCTGCGGTGGGGTTGATATAATCACTCTGGTTAGCAGTCATTTGATAGAGGCTTTCCATATTATGCACCTCTTCCTCTGCTCTGATAGGTTCAATGTATCGAGGACCCTAAAAAGGATCCAACGGTGCGATGACTCTAATCTGTTTATCCTCAAAGGTCATTTGTCTTTTCTTTAAATCGATAACAGCCATGTTATCAATTTCCCAATCAATACCTAGTAAATCTAGGTACGGTCTACTATCGCCAATAATTTCTATGACTTCAAAATCTGCAAAGCTGCGAACTCCATCAATAGCAACTGGTACTTACGGTAATCGACCCAGTGGCGATACCCTCTGCTGATTGGCTAGTCGCAGATGGATAGGTGATCTGGCTAACTTAGGGTTACCCATCTGTTCCCATGTCTGCTTAGTCAGAACATTTACCTCTGATCCTAAATCTAGGATTACCTCATCCATTTCAAATTCTCCAATTTGCATTGTCAGTCTCATTTCTCTTCCTGATCTTGTATGGCCCATAATATTATGAACAACACACTGCATACTGCTCACGGAAGAAGGCTACTGATACTGGTCTATGATGCGCTGAATCTATCTGATAGCTTTCTCATTTCTGACGAGTTTCAAGCAACTCCGCGGGAAGGATTGGACACTTCTTTTCAACTCATCTTCTTCGCACCTTCCCGATGTGGCAGCCTACGATGTCTGCATAGGACTAACGCCACAATGTTGATGCTGCGGTACGCCCCTACAAGGCAATACCTGTGATCCTGATGGTGTAGGTTTAGTAAAGAAAGTTTTAGCTTCCTGAAATGTTTCTTTGTTCTTCTGCAGGTCAAGTGGTGTTGATTTATCAGTGGCTTTACGCACCCACTTCGGACCTGTATTCTTTTCGGCATCCTGCAATGTCCTACTAGTAGAAGCACCACTGCGAGTCACAATATTGACTCTTGGTTCTGGTTCTTTCTGCTCAGCAGTAATAAGCTGAATATTCTGGTTTTCTACTGGCTTCGGGTCCCTAATCTTGGCTATCAAGATAGGAAATTCTTCTATAGTATGATCATAGGACTTGCAATATTTACATGTCGTAATAGGGTTCTGACAATCCCTATCATAATGTCCTATGGCTCCATAATTGTAACAAATAATCGGTCCATGGCCACGGCCAAAGCCTCCACCACGGCCTCGTCCTCTGAATCCTCCACCATGGCCATCATGAGCCGGTTCATGCTGTAGTCCTGCTGCTGGACCTGATGTCTCTGACTGGACTCTGTAGAAGTCGTGTTTTCTCTCTATCATGAGATCATAAGCTCTGTAATTATTTTCATCATGTCCTATTGACTTACATAAGTTATAGTATAAGTTCTTAGGAGTTTGTACATACTTCTGAAGTAAAGGGCATTCCTATGGTCTATGTCCTCTTGTTCTACAGATTTCACACCATGGGCCTTGATTCTGTACTAAGGGCTTAGGAGCCCCACTTGATAGATACTCAACAAATAATGGACAGTTATCTTTAGTATGGCCATGTCCTTTACACTTTGTACACCATAATTCTTGTGCAACCTCTTTTCCTTTCTTAATCTCGTGTAGCTTGAAAGTGAGATTGGCTAATTGATTCTGTAAGTTTGTCATACCTGTACTAGTCTCAGCTAGAGGTGAAGCCTATAGTTTCATTGCCATCTCCAATGCTTCATCTTGCATACGGAGTCTCTGCTGCATTAGTGGAAGTCTGATGTGAGGGAGCAGTGCTGCGATGAACCATTCCTTATGCTGCTTCGGCGCAAACTCAAAGCTAATTTGGTCTATAAGAGCTTTAAATTTTTGATCAAAATCCCATACTAACTCTGTGGGTAACTGTTTGATGTCTTTAAGTTCTATAATACATTGTGACTTAGACTTAGGTTTCTTAAATTCCTTAATCATGGCGGTCCTGACCTGTACGAGCGTTCTGGGCTGTGCTGATGTATACTTCATATACCATGTTAAAGATCTTTCTTTAAGTGTAGTGGCAAACTAGACAAGTTTAGTATTATCATCTTGGATCTGTTTAATAGTCCATACAGCTTCACATAGGAACCAATGTTGTTCTGGTTCTTCTGCCCCTGTACCCTTAAAGGTAGGTAATTTCATATCATCCCCCATTCTGTTTCTACGTGGTGGATTCTGATTTGTTGTGTTACTACCACTCGACGGTGTAACTGTGGTATGTACTATGTGTGAACTAATAGAAAGAGTTCCTGCAGGATTATTCTGAGTCCTGGTTGCTTTCTGTGGGGTATAAGGGTGGTAAGGGATACCCCCTACTGTTCTTTCTCTCTTATTTTGACTCTGTTCTCTAGTACTGTCTGAACTGTCTTCAAAGAAGGAAGATCTGAAATCTACTTTATATTTCTTACCACTACTTGTACATCCAATTTCTTCAAAATCACTCTCAAACACTTGTGACATTACACTTACTTAATTTATTCATCTGAGAATATATCCAATACTCCTTTTTCATGTAATAACATCTTAAGGGACAAATTTAAAGAGTTCAAGTACTTACCACGATATCCTTTGAAGAAGTACCTCTCCGCTTCACTGAAACTCTTTCTTTGATCAACTGCAAACTCTGTAATGAAACCTTCCAGGAAACTCGCAAGCCATAAGTCTACTACCCGCGAAATGGGATTATCAATGCTCTTCACAGTGTGAATCAGCTCCGGTGTCCAGAAAATGTTCCTTTTCTTTTTGAATACGTATTTGTCATTCAACTTTGATAACCAATTGTACAACTCATTTTCATAGGTTACAAAAAATATCGCATGCAGGTCTGTGAAGATATATTTTTGTAACCAGTCCTTTGTACTAAGCCTAGGACTCTTGTTTTTTTTTCCAGCAAATTCTCTCTCCTTAGACTCAACCCAGTGGTTAATTTCTTCTTTAGAAGGATGCCAACAGAACATTAGCTCTTCAATTTGTTCAAAACCCGCAACGAACCATTTGTTGGCTTTTCTCTGGGAAGACCCAGGTTTACTGTAATATACCAATAAAACCCCTAGCTCATTGGCCCTTTCGGCGACAGACCGCAGAACATCCTGAAATCTCACCCAAAGTGATTCTAGATGCGGTGGCTAAAGACTCAAGTGTCCTTAACCAGGTTCTGGAGTATCCTACGTTCTCCTTACTCTACTTAACCAGTTGAGTCTCTCTATAAGCACTATATCTCTCTTCTGAGCAGACTCTTCTATGATACTAACTCTTATCGCATTGCGGCTTCTAGGATGATGTGCAAACTCTCTCTTCTACTTGACTCTTTACCTGTGATATCCCACACTGCGGCTCCTACGATAGTGTGATATCGCATTTCTATGCTGCGACAGCTTCTATAGTAAGAATCAATAGGACTCTCCAACTCTCAAGGTCCAACAGCTTTCCTTTTACTTATAGTAGCTCAGTTAACCTTCATCAAGGTGTTAAATGACCTCACTTAACCTCTACAGTCTAACATGCTTAACATCTACTGTGCTTAACTTGCTGAACTAAATATACAAAAGTCACTTAACACTGTAACTGTTACGGTCTAAATCAAGCACTGATAAAATCATATGCAGAATACTTAACACATCCAACTCGCATTTAACCTTCTATGTTACTGTAAACTGAAGGATAGAATACATACATTCATTAACTGTTAGCTAAGCTCATGTAATAGATAGCAGATAACAAGTAAGTAAAGCACAATCACATGAACAGTCGCACCACACATGGATTTTACGTGGTTCACTTCCAGGGAGGAAGCTATGTCCATAGGAACTGTGTTTATATTATATCTAGAGAGAGTACACATAGTTCCGCTACAACCTATTATGCAGCTTGAGATCTTGTAGGAAACTCCACGTTCTCAGCTGGGAGCCCTTCTCTCTTAGATCTCTTCTCTTTCTACTCTGCTTTCTTCTTACAATATATTCTTTCTCTCTCTCTCAATCCCTACGGATTGTTACATTCATGCTCAAGGAGTCGGCTATTGGTTATAGTAAGATAACTACAGACTGAATACAGAACTAGAGCTCGACTCTTTCTCAATATCTTACAATACAGATGACTAAACAACTAGATACTTATCTATTTGAATGTCTGGCTAGTTAACTATCTAACCCTTCATAATACAAAATACATGCTTAAATAGGTGGCCTGAAGGTCTCACCCTAATACAAAAATGTGGGCCTATCCCAAAAGTAACCCAAAAAACCCTAACTATGACAATCAGCCTATCTGTACTTTGGACTGCCGCTTACTAGTCACACTGCAGCTCTCTGCAGTCTTCCACGCTTCCCGGCGCTGATCATGGGTATGGGCGTCGCTTCCTCGGTCGCTCCCCTTTTGTCCTTTGTCTTCAATACCTCAGCCCATTGCTCCTTTTCCTTTATGAGGGTAGCTGAGCCCTCCTATCTTCGCCGCTTCCTTAAGTGCAGTGGTTGAACTCTCTCTTCTCGGCCGCTTCAGGTGTTGTTTCCTTTGACTTTCTTGTCCCGATATAGCAGCTTTTCCTATAGCTACGGGGCCCTGCTCCAACAGCAGTAACATGAACTATATGAGATGCTTCTTCATCATGTTCAACTTCATCAAAGAATGTAGAGGCCAAGAAATATTGACAAAGAGAACAAGAGAAGATGTTGGGTTTGCTCCATGCTTCATCTTCTATTTCCTGCAAACCAAAAGCTTTGTCCAAATTCTTCCAAAGCTCAAATGGATACTTAACAGAATCTATGAGATGATATATATTTGGAGACATTCCCAAACACATAATTCCATCAGCTCTATCACAATTATTAATCCAATCAATCTTCTCTTCATAAGACTAAGGTTCGCTCAATACACCAATGGAGACATCAAAGAGACATTGCCTCTTCAAGTATGCACTCATCTTTGGCTTCCAATCAGCATAGTTGAAAGGAGATAGTAGAGGAAATTTTGAATCCATATTGAATTTGTTGATATGCTCTAGGAGATACTCTCTGTAACTTGCAAAACAAACTAGGAGAAAATATTGTAAGCTAGACAAGCTCTTCCTTGGAGAGGGATAGGAGACTGGATGCGCTCCTCAACTCTATAGAACTTGATCAACCTTGTTGCTATAGAAGATGGCAAGGTTATGTTCCTTGTATCTCTAATACCATGTATAAATAATAGATAAATTCTATGACCAATGATGCTAATAAGAAGCACAGAAAATAGATCTTGCTACTAAGAATTATCACAAGCGTACACAGGAAAAATAGAGAGAAGAAAAGAGACTAAATCACATGAATAAAGAGATGAATATTGGTGTGTATCCTTCCATTTAATAATGATGAATAATAGTGTACATAAATATTACATCCCTGATAGGGAAATTGAATTGTATGGAAACAACTCATAAAGCTCAAAAATGTTGACTTACCAAAATATAGCAAACCCCCATAGGTGGCTAAATCACTTCCCAAATCTATCAAGGACCTCATGAGTTGGAAAAATAATGAGTTAGTTGTCAAGGAGATGGAAAAAACATGCTAATCCTATAAAATGGAGAAAAAATAATGGAGTATGGGTTGGAAACAAAAGCTGCCAGTTTCCTAGTTGACTAGCTTTTATCTTATCCATAGAAAAGCAGGAAAAGCATAATAAAGTAGAATCTACTATAAATTCATGTATCCTAATTCTGGATGGTCAAAAGGTAGTCAAGATCAACCCAAAATTAGAAATAAATAATTCCTAGGATATAGATGGCATGTATTGACTTTAAGGTGCAAGTGGATGCCAACTAGTTAAGCTAGTGTGTGAATAATTAATCAAATAATGATTAATTATTTTTTCCTAAGTTATTAGTGGGTTTAATATATTCCAACACATTTAAATTGTGAGCTCACATAAAATCAACACAACTAATTCATAAACAAGACATCAAAATATGAATATATCAAAATATCTATTCTAAAACATGAAATCTCTTACAACGGGATCAAATCCATGACTATCTAAAAAGATGAACCAGTTCTCTACTACCAAACCACTAGAGAGGCCTCTAACCAAAATGAGGAGAGAGCCCTCTTATTTGTACATGAATTCAAGATAAATAATCATAATTACATATCCACTATTCTCTCAAATTATCCCTCAAAATCCTCAACAAATATACAACTCATCCCTTCAAATCCTAAACAAATATACAACTCATCCCTTCAAATCCTCCATGATATCTTGGATAACATATTCCATCTCCACATTTCTATGATATTCTCCTTGAAATTATCCCACATCTTGAGTATGAAATTCGAATTTCANTTCACCTGTAAGCATCACCAAACTCATCCAACTTTAAAGTATAATGAAAATATGTTATTTTTCTCAATAATTAACCACAAATTCACTCAAAATACTAAAAAAAAACATGATTTGGAAAATGGTAATATAAACCCATATTTATTATGAAAGTGGTGAATATTAATGGTTTTATGGAAGGATAAAATAGGAATAAAGTGACAAATGGTATATAAAATATGAATAAAATGTGGTCTTTTTCGGCTCAACCTTCCCCCCAACTTGACTGGTTGCATGTCCTCATGCAACTATGCATTGATTCTCTTTAAAACTTTTGGCTTTGTAACTGGCATTTACATGATGATGGTATGTAACAATAAATCATTCCATGATTTTGAAATGCATGAGTGGCAACGATTTTCCTAATGGTTGGCTCTTGTGTGACAACCATAACAAATGTTGGTTCTTGTGTTAACACCATTCACTTCTTTTACTTGTATTTTTTCTGCAATACATAATATTTATGCATTAGAAATAATGAACCATTAATGTATATTAGAAATCCTTTTCTTCATATCATGAATCATGCCAATATATAGCAATGTTTTTTTTTCAATGTGTAACAAAGCATAGCTTGGGAAAGACATGTTGGTAAATGGTAAATGAGATGTTGAACATGTAAAATGGTAATGAATATCCCCCCTCCCCACCCCCAACTTAAGATGTATTAGGCTTATGAAAAGGAGAAAGGGAATGTAGTGAGGGAATTTTTCAAATTCATTCATTTTCTAGCATTTAAGGAATTACTGCATGATTAAAGATTAGAAAACAAGATACCTCCACTTACCCAAAAACTTGATGAACCTATGCAATAGGAATGTGGTAGATACTGCTGGATCATAGAGTGTCAAGTGAAGAAATATGAACTGCTGCTTGGTTGGATGAAGTAAAAGATGAGAGGTGAAAGTAGAACTATTGTACTCTCATATGGTTGAAGTATGCTTCTATAAAACTACTGATGATGTCATGAAAAGTATATAGCCTTCACCTACTCCAACATCTGATAGTACAATTCTTACGATGCGAATAAATGTGTCGATGTCAAACATGGAAAGAATTCACTGGATTACTGACCATTGATGAATGTCGTTAACCAATGCGAGGCAATCTCACCATTGATGTCAATGAGTGCCAAGGTACCTAAGTACATCTTGCAAAGTGCAAATAAATGAGTTGATGTCGATCTACTTGTAAGATCTAACGTTCAAGGGACATTGATGTATTCCCATGATTGTCAATGAGAGAAGTTGCCATTAAGGCATGCAAGCCTCAAGGTACTAAAAATGAACTATAGTCTCTATCCCAGATAATGTGCTGAGGTCGATGGTGCAAGACTTGTTGAAAGGTGGGCCTTAAGGAATTCAAAACCAGTCAACACAATTTGTACATAATGAGTGGTGGGAGTATAGATCAAAGATATGAGGGTCAAACAATTTTTATGGCAGGGATAACAAATCAATACAGTCATGGAAAGGAAGCTGAATGGTTTTACTCATAAGGAAAAAGATAAACTGAAAATGAGTGCAACATAGAAAGGTAGACATGCGGGAAGTTATAATGTATAAGGAAATGAAAAAGTAGACTCTAACATGGATGGCGGAATGACATGGCATAATTCATTTCTAAAAGGATTCTTTGTGGCAGTAGAATGTCATGACATACATGGTGGAAAATCAACTTCTTCAAGCTTTCAACAGAACATTTTTTCTGAAAAGTTTCTACGATTCTAGAAATCAATTTTGCATGCCATTCGTTTGCCTTTAGATCTGCAAAAGGGTTGGCATTTTCCTGCAACCAACTTGTGAGAGCATTGAAAATACATGAGAACATGTGCTTAACAATGGTTAGAAAAAAATGCTCTTATACCTAAAAATGGAAACCCTTCTTGTCAAAACTTGTTTCTGAGTGACTTGCGAAAAACAAGTTAGTACAACAATCATAAAATTTGAGAAGATTTCAAATTCATTTATAATTTATAATTTTGTTATTTATTACCTAATACTTTTTATTTATTTATATGTTTTTGGTTTTTTATTTTATTTTTGTATTTTATCATAATTTTTTTATTATTTTTGACGTTGTTTTTGTTTATATATTTTTAAATTTGATTTATTTACCACAAAAACAAATTTTTATGTGTTTAATAAAATTGGAACAAAAATCAGAGTTTGTACATCCTCCTTTCAAAGATGAATGCGTCCTTATGTAATTATTGAGTAATAGAGAGAGAGGGTCAACCCTTTCAGTGGTCGACCCCTCTAGAAGAAGACTATCTTAATGATCAAACAAGCAATTTTTTTTATGATAAGTTTGGCAGCTTGAAACAAACACCTACCTTTCCCCCCAAACCAAAGATGTGTCAGGTCCCACGGTGCAAAAATAAAAATAAGAGGAAGGCTTAGCTTCGACAACAGTTGCCTTCAATTTCAAGGAAAAATGAAACAGACTTTGATTTAGAGTTTTTGTATCGAGCTTCCAGATCGTCTAATTTTGTTCAATTGATGGACTATTATCAATTTGATAAGACCATGTGTTTTTTCTTGGAAAATTGGATCATTTGGGATTTCAACATTGAACATAATGATTTATATATATATTGTTTAATATGTTAATATTCAATTTGTTAGATTTACATTTTAAATCAAATTGAGTTAGCCTAGACCCAATTGTTTATCTTTTACATAAATTCTTCAAAATTTCATTAAGATCTTAGTAATGTAATTTGAAACACTAGAGAAAGTATCTATCATTAATTTTTATGTTTTATTATATATTGTTTCGGTTACTAAATTTATTTTATTCTATATTATAACCCTTATAAATACGTTTTAAAACATTGTATATCTATCCATTTGAGAAATTTAAAACTATATGATACTATGCTTAAATAACTCATCATTCAAATTTTACCTTAACCGATGTGGCAAAGGTTAAACTAAGAACTATGTTTAAAATCATATGTATTGATTACTTAAACTAAGAAAAACCAACAATATTTCTGAAAAAATATTTGATTTTCATTTTATTATTTTGTATGGATTTATATATATATATATATTCACTTTGAAAAAAAAATTTACATCCTTAAAAGCTTTGCAATTATTAATACATCTTGTCACTTACACAATTTAAAATAAGTTTTCATTTAAGATTGAAAATATTTTTAAGCTTATAATATTTTAAAGTGATATTGTTACAATCAAATAATTTCTTTTTGAAAAATGGTTCATCTAAAGTTTCATTTAAAACTTGTGAGTGATGTTCAAAGTTTTACCATAATTTAATAACCTAGCAAAATGGATTAAGGTGTATTTCATTTTAAGAATTATGAACTCCTACATTCTTGTGATAGCTTCCATATGTCTTTCATACTATTGAAGTGGATAATATGTTTCATTTACATTACCTTTGATTCTAGTCATATAGAGTTAAAGACCGCTTTTTAGAATCTAAGCATGTAATAAATAAGCTATATTGATTCACATAAACTATTTATTTATAATAATAGACACACCCCTATAGTTTTTAACTAGAGAGCTCTTAAACATATGTAAAGGACCTCCTTTGATCTCTTTTTCAAAGATTGGAAATGGAATTGGATCTTATGTATTATGTCATCGGATGATAAATTAATATAGGTAGGTTGTTCAATAGATAGATTAAGAATGAGTTGCTTTGTATGCTACTTCAACATTCTTTCTAAGGACATGCAAAATTTCCAAGGGAAAACTTTGAGTGATAGTACCATGAAATGGATGCATCCTCATTTGTACCTCTAGATGATGGAATATCATCATTACGGGCTCTATTCTGGTTGAATGATATCGAGCTTGTTGAAGATGAATACACCTTTAACTCTTATGGAAATTAGGCACATCATAATTATTACTTTTACTACTAATACACGTCATGTTTTATATAATGAAACCCATAACTAATTGAATTACCATATTCATCACATAGCATGTAATACGTAATAGTTAGTAGTGACCCTGGTAAGGATAAGCATATTAGTAAGAACTACTCTCTTCTCTTTGTTATTGTTACGAAGATATAAACAAAAGATGTTTACACTAGTCTTAACACCATATGCATTTTTCTTGACAATTTTGAAAATACGAGGAGATGAAACAAGTGGCAACTAGTAGCACTATTTACAGGGTGTGCTTTGATAGCCTTCAAACGGTTCAAGAGGAAATGGATTTCAACTTCCTTCCGAATTGACAACCACGGAGAAATTCTTGCACCATGTTAATCAAAATCACTACCGACGTATGTCTTATTGCAGTAATGTATGTAATATGTATTATAATAGAATGGAAAAATTACATAATGCAATTTCTCAACTTTGATACGTCCTACTTTGAGAGCTGAGGCATTTATAAAATACAAGTAAATGACATGATTACAGAATATGGAAATCGCTTGGTACGCTAGCTTGGTATGCCAGTTTATGCAAAATAATGGAAAACACTTTCTCTGTGGTGATTTGCAGTTTTAAGCCATGTTAAAAGCAGACTGGATGGATTTTCTAAAAGTTGCATCAATGATTCTACAATAATGATAGCCCATTGAAATACGAGATTAACAATGGCTTTTGTAAGTTAAGTGTGAGTGAGAAGACGGTTAATAAATCATGGCCATAGAGGTACGATTTCTATTGTGAATACTCTATTTTTGTTACAGATCTCACATTAACAATTGATGAATGGGTTAAGTCATGGATTCGAGTTCCAGCGTGAGGATAATTTATGTAACCATTTTTGTTGAGAGTTCCCAAATGTTCCCAGTATTTGGAATCTAGTAAGGTTTCAATATGCCTATTGAGCATTAGTATCGGTCATAAAGGAACATAGAATTAACATATTGGCATTGAGTGCAGAGGAAAGCTAGCGTTGGACAACTTCCCAAGGACAATAGTATTTGGAGCAAAGAGATTGCATGCATATGGAGCCAAGGAGACATTGGTTAGCCAATTGAGCAATCGGAAAGGGTCGCATTCAAGCTAGGAGGCAACTCCATGCCTAAACAAATGATAATGATAGGCAAATTATAGAGGAGATAACTGTGAAATGATGCATGGGGGAAAATCATTGCATCTAAATCATGAGTTGGTTGTAACGAATGCCAAATGGTAATGTTGTTAGAATCGGTGGTAGGATATCCATAATCCCGTAACTACTGGAAGGAAATTCACATCCCTTCAGTCTAAAGATAGAATTGTTTGTTAATGATGGAATGTAAAGATCTCAAGAACAAATCTCAGCAAGAAGACATGCACTAAACCTTCTGTTGCGTGCAGGGTCATTTCATTGACAGTCGAAGATAGCTAAAAGGGAAATCGTGAACGACCTTTATCATCTAACAATATTCATATTTATCACAGGCTAGTCATGCCGATAGTTTCTCACTCATTCAATCGTTTTTATTGAGAATATTTTATATTTGCAGGTTCTAGAGTGGAAGGGCGAATGCGTAGACCGAAAGATAGGTTGAAGGATGAAACGTCTGTAGGTTATGCATGAAAGACCATTTGCAGGTTTCGTATTGGTAGACTATTTGGAGGTTTCGTATGGAGGGCTGAACACTCTATTTCATTTATTTTATATATTTTTAATCCTAATTATTTTTTATATATTAACATTAATATTTAGAAGTTGCATTGTTTTAATATATATATATATATATATATATATATATATATAATGTTTATTATTAGTTTTTTTAAAAGTTTTATTTTATACGTATTAATTTCTAACATTTATAATTACAGGTTTGGTTAATTTAATAATATGTATTACTAATTTATTAAAAATAAAACTAAAAGACTAACAAAGAAACATTGCTTTATTTAAGTTTTCATGTATAAATGTTCAATGCTATTATATTTTGTTTAAATTAATTTATTAAAACTAAAAAACTAGAGAATTAATTAAGAAATATTATATATTTAATTTTTTTTAATAGATAGTCTTTTTAAATTTATTTCAAGGTATTCCTAAATGGAAACTAGATTAATTTTTTTTATTCCTAACATTACTAGAAAATTTATTAAATGAAAATTGAAAATGGAAAGAGATAAAAATTCTCATAAATTTTAGATTAAAAATATTAAAACTAATTTTTAATTTTAAACAAAATAAAAAAAAAAACTAGTAATTAGGACTACTAGAAATAAAGGTTTTAACAAATAGAAACATTACAACAAATTAAAGAAAAGAATCCTATATGCTAATTTCAAAAACAAAAACTAAAGCCTACCTATTTTACTTTAATTAGATTTTACAATTATTTACGTGTAGTGAAATTTCCAGTGGAACCATACATGTAAAAGAAGTAAAAGAATGTTTACATAAGATTTTACAAAATGAAATCTAATAGATTCAAAAGTATGTGAAACTAAGGATTGTAAATGTAAATCAAAGTAAAAATAGAAACAAAACTGATCTAACCTAATACTTATTTGGAAACATTGTTTGATGCATATTTCATTTGCATGATGATCACCTGAGATCCCTTCTTCATCCTCTTCAATCTCCAGTTTGAACAGATGTTCCTCATCTGATATGTGTTATTCTTCAAATGTCGATTCTTCCTTGTTTGTATCAGGAGGAGTATTTACATCTTTGACTGCTATCAAGATCTTCTCTTCTTGAGAAGAGGAGATCTCGACTTTTGCGAGGATCTGAGTGAGTTGCTCTGGGATTATGATCAACATTTTACTGAAATCAAATCAAATGCTTAAAAAGAAAAATGAAAAACAAGTACATGACAAAAAAAAAATGAGATGGGTTAGTACAAAACAAGTGCACAAAAATCTATACAAAACAAAAATGAATAGATACAAAGTTAAAATCAAGTTAGTATGAAATAAAGGCTAGCCCAAAAATGAAATCAATCCAAAATGAAAACGAAAAAGGGAAAATTTGCATAAAAACAAACTCACATTTGCAGAAAATGAAAAAACACTCTTGCAAAAAAAGAAAACACTTTCCTGAAAAATAAACACGCTTGCAGAAATGACAAGGCTTTGGGGTGGCCCACTAAAGTGGATGTGTCTGGTTGTTACACCACGAAAATTCTAGAAATTCCATAGTGAAGTCATCCTTGCATCTTATCGTTTCCCCTCCCCCTTTCTATGTGAAAAAAAAAATATCTACCTATCTAAACTATGATCCCTTTTAGCACCTCCCCAGCAACGACGCCAAAATGTTGGGGAAAAACATTAAACAAATTATAACAAAACCTATCGACAAACGAGCGAGAAATGATCCATTGACATGAATAAAAATGAATAAAATGTGGTATTTTTGTGGCTCAACAATGTCTGATTTACTAATTCATGCAGTTGGGGAATTAGTTGGGAATGTTAGTGACATCGGACACTAGGAGGACTATATCTCAATTTGAGAATGCCATTTCTGTGAAATATCCATTCTTTGCTGAGAAGTGAAATTTGATGGTTGAATAAGATCCTCAGAGATATGAATATGCATTCGATGATCCAACATGGAAAAGAACCATGAAGGAAGAATACAACTCGCTCCAGAAGAATGACACATGGGAACTAGTCAATCTCCCCCCGGGGGGAAAGCTAGTCAATTGTTAGTGGGTTTATAAAAATAAATTTGTTTTTGATGGTTCACCATTTAAATATAAGGAAATATCGGTATCTAAGGGCTATTCACAAGTTCAATGTATTGATTACAATGAGACCTTTGCACCTGTGGAAAAGATGGACTTAATAAGGCTAGCTTTGGCCATTGTAGCTTCAAGGAAATGGGAGGTGCATCACATGGATGTGAAGTGTTCCTTTCTACATCGAGATATGAAAGAAAAAATTTATATGCAGCAACCTGAAGGTTTTGTGTCTAATCCATCTTTGGCGTGTAGGTTAAATAAATCATTGTATGTGCTAAAGCAAGCCCCGAGGGCTTGGTATTCCAAGATTAATGGATTTTTGCTGTCACAGAACTTTGTTTGATGCAAGTCAGATCCAAATGTATATTTGAATCTAATTCATTGTTCTTTACTTGTTATTTTTTTATATGTGGATGAACTATTGATTACAAGAATTTCCATGAAATATATTTCCTCCTTACAGGATGCGTTGAACCATGCCTTCTCCATAACATATTTGGGATTGTTGAGTCAATTCCTAGGACTCAAAATTTCTAAATCATCCCATGGGATCAAGGTACATCAGTCCAAGTATGCTTCATATCTTTTCAAAACGTTTAGAATGAAGGATTGAAATCCAATAAATACTCCATTCCTTTCTGGGGTTAAGCTTGAATATGCAAGCTCTACTCCATTGGTAAATAATACACTGTATAGGTAGTTGATTGGGTGTTTGATTTATTGGAATCATACTCGAACTTATATATCTTATGAATTTAGTGTGGATTCTAGACACATAGATCATCCTCATGAAATCCATTGGAGGGAAGAAAAGAGAATCCTAAACTTTTTTCAAGGAACAAGAACTCATGGGATTTTCTATGCAACAAAATATGACTTAGAGCTAGTTGGATTTACTAACTATACTTGGGAAGGTGATAACATAGATCGAAATTATACTTCAAGACTTTTGTTTATGCTTGTAGATGGACCAATCAGTTGGTCAAGTAAGAAACAGTGTGCCATTCCACTCTCATAAACAGAGGTAGAGTATAGAGGAGTTCTACATGCAACTACTCAATATTTGTGGTTGCAGGGAATACTTGGAGAGTGTGGGATCGAATCAAAGAATTCCACTGTCATATATTGTGACAATCAAATAACCATTCAAATATATATTGATTGAGTTCAAATACAATGAACCAAGCACATTGAGATCCATATGCACTATATCGGGGAGCTTGTGCATGATGGTACCATTTCTCTACTCTACTACGCATATTCAGAGAAAGTGGAAGACATCTTCACCAAGTTGTTTTCTAAGAAGACCTATTGTAATCTCAAATCATTTCTGGGGACTGCTAATCACATAGTGAGTAATGATTGATAACAATATTCCCAAAAACAAAATTCCTTTCCATGTTTAAGGGAGGATTTTTCCCTTGGGTTTTTTCCTCTTTCCTTGGTTGTATGGACAAGCAGTATGTAAATGGTGATTAAGCCTTGCTTCTAGGCCTTATTATTCAATATATTTTCAGATATTTTACATAAATTTAGGCTTAATGGGGGGTGTTAGAATAATAAATCCCATAGTTACACATAAGAGACATTAATTTGACAAATTTGTCATATTCCTAGATTCCTTACTATGCTAGTTGGTATCCACTTACACCCATAAGTAAACAGATGATAAAAATGGATAAAGAAGCACTTTAGAAACATCTTGGAAATATTTTGACAACTCTGCAGTCATTCCAGAATGTTGATGTATTTGAAACTTTGGAATGTATTCATCTATGTATCTTATGTCTTGTACCTTGATGTTTATTTCGGGATGTTTCTGTAATGTAATTGAGTCATGATGTCATGCCACGATGTTCCGATCGGGAGGATCTATAATGTAAACAAGTCATGTCAAGTCATTGTGGGTAACCCTCCTATTGTCTAAGGGTTAAATTCCCCGCAATTCCAGGGAACTATGGTTATTAGACTCACCTAGTGAAGTCGGCCCTAGTAGGGTTTTAGTCATGACAGGAAGCAGTATAAGTAGAGAGGTGACCTCTCTATTTAACAAAAATCTCATCCACACTCAAGTGTAGTGCATAGTTAAGGAAGGAGAAGACACTGGGGCTAGATAGAAAGAAGGTTACTATTGTCGGGAGATCATCTTACTGTTTTGGACTTTTCTATTTTGGTGTTGATTCTATCTCTGAGGAAGTTGTGGGGTTTTATCCATTTATGGTTTCCCTGAGGAAAAACACTATGTTCATTGTCTCTTGTGTTTGATTGTTGTGCATGTTATTCTCTCAGTTAAAGATCCTAATAATTCTAGCTTAATGTTAAAAATATAACATGGTATTAGAGCTAACCTGAGAACAAGACACTGTGTAGCTGCGGAAACTAGGGCTTCCCAGTTTGTGGATCTTCCTCCACATATTTTTAGAAAATGTAAGGTGGAATAACTCTCCTCCCGAGGGCGCATCTTTCTATCGAAGCAGAATCCAATTCTGAGGTTTTTCAGTTTTGGACTCGACACTACTGCCGAAAATTAGGGCTTTTCGCAGAAGAGGAATTTTTTTGTGAGTCTAGGCTTGGATTGATCTCCTCCCCAAAATTGAAGTTAGGGATCAATTTCAAAGCATTTGGTTGGATAGAACTCTGGAAAAGTGATGCCCTAATATGCTCTTGAACTAGTACTGTAGGATTTCAGCTCCAAATCTAGATCCGACATCTTGACCTAGTAAGATATAAATATTTTGTATTTCCATTTGAGGTTCTTAGTTAAGATGTCTCATCATACCAATATTGATGAAAATCTTGAGGGAGCCGATAACTTCTGAGCCTAGATGTATAGGATCTCCCTGGTTCTGGAAGAGAATGAGTTGGACTCCTACATCAATGAGGAGGTTCCAGTTCCAGAGGGAGATGAGGCTTAAGGCCTTACATAAGAATAAGTTGGTTATGGAAAAGGGGATCATTACTGATTCTATAAAGGATCACCTTATACCACAGGTTTCCTCCCTGAAGACACCTAAATCTATGTTTGATGCCATAACCAAATTGTTTGAAGGGAAGAACATAAACTGGAAGATGACTCTGAGAAATCAACTGAAGAATGTGAAGATCCAGAATTCAAATACCATCTAGTCTTACTTCACAAGGGTTTCTTAGATCAAGGAACAATTAGAAGCAGTAGATGAAGAAGTGGAGAATGCAGAAATTGTGATGAACACCTTGAATGGCCTCCCTAGGACATGGGACTCCTTCATTCAAGGGATCTATGCTAGAAAGAAGTTAGTCAAGTTTAGCAGACTATGGGAAGAATGTTCTCAAGAAGAAGCTTGGATAGCAGCTCAAGAAGAGAAGATGGGAAGTGAAGATCAAGCTCTCATAGTAAAATCCAAGAAACCCAGATCCAGCCATCACATAAGTAAGTACTCTCATCAAAGAAATAACTCTAGAAATCCTAGAGATAAGTCTATGTTCATTTGCTATACATGTGATGAAAGAGGACACTTTGCTAGATATTGTCCTAAGAACAAAAGTAGCTCTCACAAGAAGAAGGGAAACAAGAGAATACATCATTCTCATGTTGCAAAGGATGATGAACCTTCATCAAAGAGAACCAAATATGAAAGTGAAGATTCTTCAAGTGAGGATGAATATGTTTTGATTTCCACTCTCACGGGAAACATTACTCATGGAAGCAATGATTGGCTTATAGATAGTGGGGCTTCCAAACATATGACTGGATTCAAGGAATCCTTTGTGAGACTTTTAGAACATGAATCACCTCACAAGGTGAATCTAGGAGATGACTACCAATATCCAATAAAGGGTAGTGGGAAATATTCCTATAAGCTAGACTCTGGAAAGTCTATGACAATGAAGGAAGTATTGTTTGTTCCAGGACTCAAGAAGAACCTCCTCTCCATATCTGCATTAGATGCAAAAGGAATGAGGGTTGCATTCATATATGGTCAAGTAATCATGTGGCCAAAAGGAAAGACTATTGATGATGCAATAGTGATTGGCGAACAAGAAGGATGTTTGTACAAATTGAAGGGCCATCCAGAACAAGCTTGGTCCATGACATAGTAGAACCGAATGAACTTTGGCATAGAAGGCTTGCACATGTGCATTACAGAGCACTACCTCTTGCAAGAAAAGCTGTTGAAGGTCTTCCAGAAATACAAGCAAAACATTATGGGGTCTGCAAAGGATGTGCGAAAGGAAAGAACACAAAGTATACATTTCCAAGTAGCGAAAGCAAAGCAAAAGGAATCTTGGAAATCATCCACTCCGATGTATGTGGTTCTATGTCATCAAGCTCACTAAGTGGGTATGTATACTATGTTTCTTTCATTGATGAATTTTATAGGAAGACATGGATATACTTCATGAAGAACAAAGACAAAGTAATTAGCAAGTTCAAGGAATTCAAAGCCTTGATCGAGAATCACACTGAAAATAAGATCAAGACCTTTCGATCAGATAATGGCGGAGAATTCACTTCAAATGAATTCAAAGAGCTATGCAAAGACTCAGGGATTGAGAGGGAGTTGTCCACTCCTTATAATCCACAACAGAATGGGATTGTAGAAAGGAAGAATAGAACTATCATGGAAGCTGCAAGAGAAATGATTCATGATCAATATCTTCCTATGCATCTTTGGGAGGAAGCTGCCAAAATAGCGGTGTATGTACAGAACCGTAATCCACATAGAGTACTCGAGAACAAGACTCCTGAAGAAGTCTTCTCTGGCAAGAAACCAGAAGTCATCCATATCAGAACATTCAGTTGTCCTGTGTACATACACATTCCAAAAGAGAAGAGAACAAAATTAGATCCTTCAGGAAAGAAGGGTATATTTGTGGGATACTCTGAAAGCTCGAAGGCTTACAGAATATATTTCCCAGGATACAAGAATATTGACATCAGCAAGGATGTGACATTTGATGAAGACACAGCTTACAAAAAATCTAGAAAGAGACCTGCTGAAGAGACTGAAGAAGAAGAAGCACCCAAAATTCATGATACAACCATGAACAAAGAAAATCGAGAAGAAGATTGAGAATTTGAAGAACCACAAAGACCTATAGATCCACCTCTGGAGAAGAATCCTCATAAGAGGAAACCTGCTTGGGTACGTGAAATTATCCAAGGTGCAAAAATATATGGGGCTCCAGAAGAGAATCACAGAGAAAGAAAAGGGACCAGATCCTCCTCTGGGTATGTAGCTTTACTATGTGATTTCATTGATAAAGAACCTTCTAGTTATGAAGAAGTGGAAAAACAAAAAGAATGGAAGGATGCTAATATGATCGTATCAATCGATCATGAAGAATGATGTTTGGGATGTTGTCCCAAGACCAGAAGGGAAGTCAGTTGTAACTTCCAAATGGATCTACAAGATCAAGCATGCTGCAGATGGTAGCATTGAAAAATATAAGGCAAGATTTGTGGCTAGTGGTTTCTCACAAAAGGAAGGAATATATTATGAAGAAACCTTTGTAGCTATAGCCAGATACACTTCCATCAGATCAGTACTTTCTCTAGCTGCAGTGGTGAAATGGAAGATACACCAAATGGATGTCAAGACTGCCTTCTTGAAAGGTGTAGTAGAAGAGGAAGTGTATGTAGAACAACCACTCGGTTTTGAGACACATGACAGTGAGTCTCATGTGTGCAGATTGAAGAAAGCCCTGTACAGTTTGAAATATGAACCCAGGACTTGGTATGGCAGAATTGACAGTTTTCTATCTAGTTTCGTCTTTACCAAGAGTAAAGCAGATTCCAACCTTTACTACAAGGTTGAATATGGAAACCCAATGATGCTTCTACTATATGTAGATGATTTGTTTGTTACAGGTATGGATGGGTTGATTGCTGATACGAAGAGAAAGTTTGCTACTGAGTTCGAAATGAAGGACTTGGGTATGATGCACTATTTCTTAGGCATGGAGGTGTGGTAGAGTGCAGATGGAATATCCCTTGGACAAGGGGAGTATGCAGTAGAGATCCTAAAGAGGTTTGGGATGATGGAATGTAAAGCCATGGCCACACCTAAGGCATCGAACCTGAAGCTATTGAGTGATGCTTCATCAAAGTCGGTTGATGCTACGATGTATCGTCAAATGATTGGGTCCTTGATGTAGCTGATGAACACAAGACTAGACATTTGCTTTACTATGCACATCTTGAGCTAGTTCTTGACAGATCCGAGAAATGTTCACTTGATTGCTGCAAAGTATATTCTGAGGTACCTGAAGGGTATAGTTGATTAGGGGCTCAAGTATGAGTTGAATCTGAAGATTAACCTGGAGGGTTATGTTGATTTATATTGGACAGGAAGTGCCATCGATAGGAAGAGCACTTCAGGGTGTTGCTTTAGTATGGGATCAAGTGTGATCTCTTAGTTTAGCAGGAAGCAATCCTATGTGGCACTAAGTATAGCTGAAGTAGAGTATGTCACAGCTTGTTGTGAGGTATTATGGCTGAGGAAGCTACTGTCTAATTTATTTTATCTCCAGTTGGATGCTACTTGTATACATTGTGAAAACCATAGTTGTGTGAAGTTGTCAAAGAATCTAGTGTTCCATGACAATTCAAAGCATATCGAGATCAAGTATCACTATATCAGGGATATGGTGCAAAGGGGAGTAGTGAAGCTCCAGTATGTTGTGATGGATGATCAGATAGCTGATGTGTTGATGAAGACATTGGGTAGGGTGAAGTTTGAGTACTTCAGGGAGAAGCTTGGTGTTCTCCAGATCGAGGTTCCCTCCAAAGGGAAGTGATGAGTCCATGAGCCATTCTAACATGGGAGAGGATTAAGTTCCTTCCATGGTTAGATGTAAGGGCTGAGCCATTATGTCATGGTAAGAGGATTTAGGTTCCTTCCATGTCAAATATGAGTGTTGTTTCCATTCTGGGAATGGAGGTACCTGGTCAGTTACTAGGAAAACTTGGTCTAGGATTGAGAAGTCATTCTGATGTGAGAGAGGGATGTGTTCCCACTTGATCAGATGCAAGGGATAAACCATTCTGTCATGGCTAAAGGATTAGGTTCCTCCCATGTCAGATGTGAGTGTTGGCCATTCTGATGAGTAGGTCAGATGTAAGGGCAACTTCCATTATCTAGGATAATGGAGGCACATGGTCAGTTACTATGTAGCTCAGTCTGGGACTAGGGGCCATTCTTATGCAATGATAGGATTAGTTCCTACATGATCAGATGTGAGTGCATGCCCTTTCAATGCGATGTGTTTACACATGGTCAAATGTAAGTGTAGACCCTTTCTGACAGGATGAGGTTGGATATAAGTGCTGAGCCATTCTGGTGTGATGTGTTTACACATGGTCAGATGTGAGTTCTATGGATTTTTGACAAGGTGGGGTCAAATGTAAGTGCAGAGCCTTTCTGATGCGATGTGCTTGCACATGATAAGATATAAGTGCTGAGCCATTCTGGCGCGATGTGTTTACACATGGTCAGATGTGAGTGCTGGGCCTTTCTAACAAGATGAGGTCATATGTGAGTGCTGGGCGTGCCTTTCTAACAAGATGAGGTCAGATGTAAGAGCTGGGTAGGCCATTCTGACTTAAGTGTCAGATATAAGTGCTGATGAAGACCTACATGAAGGGTAGGCCTACAGGATTGACTCTGTAGAACTTCCTGTGACAAGAAGAATCGAGATAGCACCATTCTAATATAGCATCTGATGATGATCCATACTTGATGACGATCCAGGTCAAGGGATGATCCAGATGTGATGATGATCCAGACTTGATGACGATCCAGATCAAGTGATGATCCAAATGTGATGATGATCTATACTTGATGACGATCCAGATCAAGTGATGATCAAGATATGATGATGATCCACACTTGATGATGATCCAGAACAAGTGATGATCTAGATGTGATGATGATCCAATAGTCGTGATGGTGCAGATATCATGATGAAGAAGACTTGAAGAAGAAGATGAATTGAAGACTCGAAGACGAAGAAGACAAAGAAGACGAAGAAGACTTGAAGATGAAGATGACAAGATGATCCAGTTGATACACAGAAGAATACCAATGATGAAAATTGTGTCGAAAGAATACCTTCCTAGTTAAGAGAGAGTTTTGATGTATTTGTAAATTCGATATGTATTCATCTATGTATCTTATGTCTTGTACCCCGATGTTTATTTTGGGATGTGTCTGTAATGTAATTGATTCATGATGTCATGCCCCGATGTTTCGATCAGGAGGATCTATAATGTAAACAAGTCATGTCAGGTCATTGTGGGTAACCCTCCTATTGTCTAAGGATTAAATTCCCCATAGTTTTAGGGCACTAGGGTTATTAGACTCACCTAGTGAAGTCGTCCCTAGTAGGGTTTTAGTCATGCCGGGAAGCAGTATAAATATAGAGGTGAGCTCTGTATTTAACACACATCTCATACACACTCAAGTGTAGCGCATAGTTAAGGAAGGAGAAGACACTGGGGCTAGATAGAAAGAAGGTTACTGCTGTCAGGAGATCATCTTACTGTTTTGGGATTTTCTATTTTGGTGTTGATTCTATCTTTGAGGAAGTTGCGGGGTTTTCTCCATTTATGGTTTCCCCGAGGAAAAACACTATGTTCATTGTCTCTTGTGTTGATTGATGTGCTTGTTATTATCTCAGTTAAAGATCCTAATAATGCTAGCTTAATGTTAAAAATATAACACAGAGTAGGAAAAGTGTAGTTCTTCTTTTTCCTGAGTTGCTTTGCTTTTCAGCAGTTTCAAGGAAAAAAGGAAAAGCTAGTCTTGGAGTAACTTCCCTATTTTTTCCCAACTCATCCTCCTTATTTTTCTCCATCCAAAGCATGTATCTGATATATTTCCATCACTTATCATATGGTGTGTATCACTTAGCCAATTTGTGAGTATATTGACAGATTAGGAAAGTGATTTATGCACCTAGGGGGGATTTTGACTAGTTTAGTAAGCCTGCTTTTTCTCCAATTCAAATAGCATCCTTATTCTTTCGAATATATGATGTAATTATATATTTGGACAGCCTATTACTTTATGAGGTTGTATGATGTACACTTATTCAATATAATTTTGTGTTATGCTCTATATTCAGTCTCTTTTTTGTGGAATTTTTGCATGTTTGACTAGTAATTTTGTGAGTGTATTTGATCTACATCTTGGGTTTAATTTCCACAGAAGTAACAGTGAGAAAACCATTAAAAAATAAATTTTTTTATAGGAATAACTGTATGAATAGGCCCAAAAAAACCCTAGGAACATAGGAAACCTTCAGAGAAAACCTAATCTAGGATCCACTAGAGCTAGAGGAAGGAGATATCGAGGTTTCTAATGGAGTGAAAACTAGGGAAATGGTGTCCTCACAGGATACCCTAAAATAAGAAGATATGAAATAGGAAAGGGAAGATGAAAAGACAAAGAATTATAAGAGGATGAAGCAAAAAGGGAAAAAATAGAGGTAATCAAATCAAAATAAAAAAGTAATGTGAAGAGTAGGAAAAGGAAAATATGGAGGAAAATAGAAACCCATTGAGGGAGAATTAGGGGGGTCTACTTCCCCTTTAATTGTTAAGTAATGAAGTTAGTGTTCTAAAATTGTAGGGGGATGGGATGACAGGGAAAACATGAAGCTTTGACAGTTATGGTAAAAATGGATAAGATCAGCATTCTCTTAATATAGGATACAGAGATCGATAAAATGGAAAGCCTCGAGAAGGGGAAAACATCATGGAATATTAGCTCTGGAATTGTTGTTATTTCAAGAGGTGCCTCATGAGGAATAATGACCCTTTGGAATGAATCCAAGTTTCTTCTACAAAACCTATCGACGAATACGGATTGGTAACTTATATAACTTCTCAATAAATAAACAAGAATCTAGGTAAAAATAATAAACAGTTATGTTCCACTTTCATATTAGAAAAAGAAGAATGCTAGTAGACAATCAGATACTTGTTATACCATACACCAAGTCAAAATTCTATCATAGTATGGGATTTGAATGTGACCCTAGCACTCGACAAAAAAAGAGGAGGGCCTATTTTCATATATCCCTTTAGAGAGTAGGTATAAGATCTCATGCATGACTAGGATTTAATGGACATAAACCCTCTAAGATGATAATACACTTGTTTGAATAAAAGGATAGGCCCTCAACATATGGTATCTCCCCTTGATCACTTCCTCATTCAAATATTTGTACTCCTTCTTCATATCCTCTATAATCATCCATAATGTAACCTTTTACCAAAAGACAATTTCTATGACCTTTGAAAAAGGGAAAAAATTGGGGCTAATTTCTTTTAGATTTGGCCTAATATGGACTTGTAAAATAGAATTTATAGAAATAGTTGAAGACACATGAGATGAATGACTTGTCGGTTATCCCTCCTTTGTATGGAAAGAAAAAAAATTTCACACCAAAATAGATCTCAAGGAGTGGGACAAAAAGGAATCTTTGCCATCAAATAAATAAAGAATGCAAAAGCAAAATGCATTAAAGTACCAACAACATAGAGTGGAAAACTATCATATCAACCAAGAAGAACTAACCACTGAAGCAAGGATGTATGTAGAACTGAGAAAATCATATAGAGAGGAAGAGGAATAGTGGATTCTAATGTCAAGAATTCTATGGCTTAATGGAGGAGATATAAACACATCAAACTTACAAAGAAGATGCAAGCCATAAAGCATAGGAACAATGTTGCAAAAATAAAAAATGAAGAAGGAGACATGGTCCATGACTTTGAAGAGATCAAACAAGAATCCTTCTTCCACTATAGAGACTTGTACACGAAGGAAGGATGGAATCCTCTAGAGAGATCATATGAACTTCTTTCCTATATTCCACATATGGTTTCCTTGAAATATTCCACATATTAACATAGTGAATCTCTGAGAAAGAAATTATTCAAGGTATTTGAGAATTTGATCTAGACAAAGCCATTGGACCTGATGGTTTTTCTAGCCTCTTCTACAGATCCTCCTTTCCAATTATCAAGACTGGTATTTATAGAATGATAGTTCAATCCTAGTTTAAGCCAAAAACTGGAGGGGGGAATAAATAATCATTCCTTTCCCTTATATTGAAAGATTCATCTCCCACGTCCTTTGCAAGATTCAAGCCTATGTCCATTTGAAACTCTTGTTACAAATTCATGACCAAAATTCTTTCCAATAGGATGACAATGATAATACCCAAAATAATTTTAGAAAACGAAAAGGAATTTCTAGAGAAGATATTATTAATAGAAAACGCCATGCTCGTGCAAGTAGTTATTCATTCGAGTAAGAGAAGAAAAGGAAGAAGGAATGTGATCAAGATAGACATGGTTAATGCATTTGATAGAGTGAATCATGATTTATTGTACAATGTAATGGAAATATTTGGGTTCACCTCAAATTTTATTTCCTACATAAAAGCTTGTATAGGATTTCCTTGGATAGATCCTATGGTCAATGGAAGCGCAATGGATTTCTTCCAATTAAATAAAGGATTAAGGAAATATTTATCGCAATTCCCATTCCTTTATATTATTCTAGTAGATGTGTTAATTAAAAATATAGAGGACTAAAGGAGGAAAGGAAACATCCTAGGAATCAAAATGACACCAATAGAAAAAGAAATTAACCACTCCCAATTTGTAGATGACAAATATTTGAATCTATTCTCTCCTCTTTCTACAAATCATTTGGAGGAAAGATAAACAAGATAAAGAGTCATGTGCACACTTATAATATGTCACATGACATAGTACTAGCTATTTCAAGAAAAATATTGGAATCCCAGCATTAGTTGAATGCAAGCATTTCAAGCACTTGGGCCTCCCAATCTCGTTTTATTTTCATTTCTTAATATTTTGGGACTCCTTAACTATGAAATTCAAAGGGAAAATGTATAATTACAGTAAAATATGGTAAATTGAACCGATATTCTAGTCCTAATAAAAATTATTCTATTTGTTCTACAAATATTTTAGTGTGCATCGCTTCTAGCACCAAAGGGAGTGTTAGCTTATATAAAAAAAACTCCTTCAGAAATTCATATGGGAAGGAGGGAAAATAATGAGAGGAAATTACACCGAGTTAGATAGAAGATAGTCCAATGAATGTGGTAGGGTTCTAGGTCAGATGGAAGATATTCAAAACTCCAATGAATGTGGCAAGGTTCCAGGTCATATATCCCTTTTTGGAAAATCTATCTCTTACAGAAAAAATTCTTTGGAGTATTTTAAATAATAGGAATAGTTGGGCCCAAAAGTTTCCACAAGATAAATATTTGGGATGGCACAAACAGATATGTCTCAACTTATGAGGAAAATAAGGTAAGTGCATGCAAATTATGAAACTATGCAAGGTGTCATGGGAATTATTTAAAGATGGACTCTATTGGGTTCTAAGAAATGGAAATCAAATGTAGTTTTGGAGAGATAAAGTACTCAATCAAGGAGAAAGACTCTTCTCTTAGTTCAAGATGACTACCATGATGGAATGGCTTAATTCCATAGGGTATAGAAGACTATGGGAAATTAGAATTTGCGAAAAGGAGATGGTTAAGTAGGATGGATGGATTAAACTTGACATGCTACCAAACTTGCAAATAAAATATGAAAAATTAAAGTAAATCCTATCGGTGGTGAAAACTATACACAAAAGGAAGCTGGACTAAAGGGATTTGGGTCCTAATCAAATCTCCTTTGTCTCATAAGTATACAAAAAATACTATTATCCAAATATGGTTCTCCAACCTAGTTCCATATGTGGAAAAATATATAAAATGCCATTGGTCCTATTAAAATAAAATTCTTTTGTTTGTTGGTTGATCATGGGGAAATCCTAATGGAGAAAACCTTAAAAATGAGGAATCTAGGGGGCATTATCGTCACCACTGTTATATGCTTGTTTCCATGGTATCCTCATTTTGTTGGAGAAATCCCATTTTAAGTTTGATTCATTCAATCAATGTGAGTTAATAAATGTCCCCACTTGTAGTATGTGTAAAGAAAGGGGACAACAAGAACATGGAGATATTACCGTTGTATAACTATATCCTACATGAATCCCAACAATGTTTTCTTGCAACTATAAAAGTGGATTTTTGGCCTCAATTCAGATATCTCATCCCACCTACCAACCTTTGCATAAATGTTTAACAGAGATACATATGTAGCAACTTTATTTGGAAAAATAAATTAGATTTTAAGCATGGTTGTCGTCGGAAATATAAATTGGATTTTAATAGTTGTATTTAGATCCTATTGTCTTCTCTTAGAATTACAAATCATGTAATATGGGTTTTAATACTACTCCTTTCCCCAATTGTTAAAGGGTGATATCTCAATGGGAGAGTGCAAGCCTTGCAAAAAGGAGGTTGGTGGTTCGATTCCTCTATGGCCTAATGATATTGTAATATTAATATTTTTAATAAAAATATTTTATTATGATTTATTATGGCTATATGGGGGTTTCACACCAATTTTTTCTTGTTACAAGGGGTTTCAAACCTTCGTTGTAAGTTGGGTCAATACTGTCCAAAAAAATAATGTAAAAAGTATTTTTGGTGTCCCACAAGGACAAATCGTCTTATTCAGGTCTAGAAGTTGGCCTTGTTGGACAAAAAGGACACACAACTAAACAATATAAATAAGGAGGCACCCTCCCTTATTTGGACACACTGCAAGCTCAAGTAAGTTTGATCCAAGGAAGAGAAAGACAAGTTCACTAGTTAAGAAGAATAAGGAGCAGAAGACATCTTAAATTTGGGTGTTCTATCTTTTTCTGACATTGTACTAAGTGATGATTCTATACTGAACAAGTTGATGGCTTTTTCTCTTCTTTGGGTTTCCAAGGATAAAATATTTACGTCTATGTTTTATGTTGTGATTTTTTATCTTTCAGTGACCTTAGTGCATTATATTAAATATATGATATATTTTAATTAAACTTCAACCTCTAACATGGTATCAGAGCCACCCTAAAAGAAGGCATTATGCAGCTGCAGAAAATAGGGCTTCCAAGAACAAACACTTTTCTCCACAAACTTTCCAAAAATGATGAATAGGATAATTTTGTTCAAGGAGGCACATATTTTGATGGAGAAATATTTCAGTTTGAAGAACTTTCAATTTTTTACCATGGGACAATGCGGGAAGGAACTATAGCATCAAGTTTTTGGAGTTTCCCTCCACAATTTTTGGAAAAAAGACTTACTAGGAAACTCTCATCAAAGAGGCACATCTTCCTATCTAGAAAAAATTTAAATATTTCAAACATGAAAAAATAGGGTTTCTCTATGGAACCCTCTTGGGCACTCTATATACCTATTATTTTCTTAACAAGAAGAGTGTTCAATATTTAATTGTCAACCCAGGGAAGTCTGTTATTTCAAAGGAAATTAGCAAAGCATTCGTATAAAAATTTTCAGTAATTGAGAAGTAAAATGAAAATAACACAATTGTAATTACTGCTCAGGCAACTCATCTCCCTATAAGAATTCAAAGTAACATTATCCATCTAGAAATTGGAAAGAACTTATATTTCCTATCACACTAGTCTTAAGGTTTATGATCTAAAGAGAAATCCACCTAGAATTACTTTTGCAGAAAATGGAAGTCTAAATTACCAAATTAGAAAGATCGCTAATCATTAATCAAGAAGCAAATCTATCAAAGCAAATGACCTATCTAATCAGATAATTATATAAAGATAAATAATACACACAACACAGGAGTTGAGAAAGTCTGTAACATCTATTAACACACTTATGCATAAAGGAAAATATTAACTACACAACGGACTGTCACACCACACCACTTAGAACAAGCCACAGGAAAACCAAATAATGCAATCATTGAATGAACACAGTTGCAGCTAACCATATAGATGTATCAAACTTGTTGATGTAATTGTAACTTCTGAATGTATTCACTTATATATCTTATGCATTGTACCCTGATGTTTATTCTAGGAAGTGTTTCTAATGTAATTGAGTCATGTCATGCCCCAATGTTTTGATCGAGAGTTTCTATAATGTAAAAAAGTCATGTCAAGTCATTGTGGGTAACCCTCCTATTGATGAAGGGTTAAAGTCCCCGTAGTTGTGGGGCCCTAGGGTTATTAGACTCTCCTAGTGAAGTCAGCTCTAGTGAGTTATTGTCAAGTTGAGAATTAGTATAAATAGAGAGTGAGCCTCTCTATTTATCACACACTCACTCACACTCAGTTGTAGTGCATAGCTAAGGGAGAAGAAGTTGCTGGGGATAGAAATAAAGAGGCTACTGCAATCGGGAGATCATCTTAATGTTTTGGGGTATTACTTTTGGTGCTAATTCTATCTCTGAGAAAGTTGTGGGGTTTTCTCCATTTATGGTTTCCCTGAGAGAAAACACTGTGTTCATTGTATCTTGTGTTTGATTGTTGTGCTTGTTATTCTCTCAATTAAAGATCCTAATATAATGCTAGCTTAAATGTTAAAAATATAACATGGTATCAGAGCTAACCTGAGAATAAGACACTGTGCAGCTACAGGAACTAGGGATTCCCACTTTTTGGATCTCTCTCCACATATTTTTAGCAAAAGAAGGTTGGGCTGACTATCCTCCCTAGGGTGCATCTTTCTGTCGAAGCAGAATCTGATTCTGAGCATTTTCAGTTTTTGACACGACACTGCTACCAAAAATTAGGGATTTCCACATAAGTGGAGTTTTTGAGTGATCCCAGGCCTGTATTTATCTCCTCCTCAAAATCAAAGTTTAGAGATCAACATCAAATCACTTGGTTGGACAAAACTCTAGGAAAGTCAAACCCTAATCTGCAACTGAACCAGCACTGCAGAAATTCAGCTCCAAATCCAGATCCAACATCTTGACCTTGTAAGATCTAAATCTTTTGTATTTCCATTTAAGGTTCTCAATTAGGATGTCTCATCATACCAAGCTTAATGAAAAGCTTGAGGGATATAATAACTTCTGAGCCTAGAAGTATAGGATCTCCCTGGTCCTGGACGAAAATGAGTTGGACTTCTACATCAATGAGGAGGTTCTAGTTCCAAAGGACTATGAGGCTAAGGCCTTACTTAAGAAGAAGTTGGTTATGGCTAAGAGGATTATTGCTGATTCAATCAAGGATCACCTAATACCATAGGTGTCCTCCCTCAATACACCTAAAGCTATGTTTGATGCCCTAACCAAATTGTTTGAAGGGAAGAACATAAACTGGAAGATGACTTTGAGGAACCAGTTGAAGAATGTAAAGATATTAAATGAGGAGACCATATAGTTATACTTTACAAGGGTCTCCTAGATCAAAGAACAACTTGAAGTAGTAGATGAAGAAGTGGAGAATGCAGAAATTGTGATGACAACCTTGAATGGTCTCCCTAGGTCATGGGATTATTTCATCCAAGGAATCTATGCTAGAAAGAAGCTAATCAAGTTCAACAGACTGTGGGAAGAATGCTCACGAGAAGAAGCGTGAATAGTAGCTCGAGAAGAAAAGATGGGAAATGAAGATCAAGCTCTCACAGTACACTCCAAGAAAGGTAGAAGGGAAAATCCTCATCACCAAGTTAAGCATTCTCATAAGGAAGATAATTTTGTGAAGAAGGATCCATCCAAACTCAGATGCTATATATGTGATGAAAGAGGACACTTTTCTATAAATTGTCCCATGAATAAGAGTGGATCTAAGAAGAAGAAGAACTCCAAAAGAAGACATCATGCTCACACTGCTGAGGATTATGATCCTCCCAGAAAGAGAGTAAAACAAGAAAGTGAAGAACATTCAAGATATGAAAAATATTTTCTTGTTAAACCAAAATCCTCTCACCATCATGTGATAAGACATTTGACATACCTACTTGCCTTGAATCCCAGCTTCTAGAGTGGAAACCCATACTAAATGTCAATCTTTCATACAAATTCCCAACACGGCGCTTACCTTATTATCCAAAAGCAGTACCCGTGTTCGCACCACCCATCCCCTGCTGCCCACAAGAGGTACCACCACTTATGGCCCTTGGTCCATAAGCGGTTATTACTAGAAATGCTCTGTTATTGAAGGAGAAACATGGTACCCTGGGTAAAAAGGGAAAAAGAGAAGTTTCTTGAGGCTTCTAGATGATAAGCCTCGTGTCCTCCCTTATCCCTACTATTGTGGGTTAGTTGAGCTCGAGATCCCTCATCCTAGGATCTTAGAGGCCACCTCACCCACTAATATCTCAACCATCCCTATCCATTTAGCCTTATAAATACAAGCTTATGGCCATGGTTGAGAGGGGGAGAACTCTTAAGGTATTTTTATGCTGTTGGATTGATCACTTGGTCCATATCATTGTAGAGCATAGAGAGAGCTAGAGTCAGAGCTTATGGGGATGAGAATTCTTGGTTTCATGGAGATGCATGTCAACACTAAGGCTTGGTTGTAAACTTATTCATATTTATTTAATGCAAGTTGATTTATGTCCCACATATATTGTTGTTGTTTGATTTCACATGTATGTTGTTAGATTCCTTAGTCACTAACATAGATTAGTAGATTATATTCTGGTGGTTTTGATATGTTTTCATGTTGAAGATTATTGCAGGTACATAGGGTAACAATCGAAGCTTTACATTCTAGGTATCTACGGCATCTAGGGAGAGTCTTCAACCTCTGTCCTCTATTTGTTTTGGATCTGAACCATTCAGACCAGTGGAGCACCTTGCTATCCACAGGAGGTGAAATATTCCATCTAACAAATATGGCGACTCCACTGGGGAATAGTTATATCAGTTGTTATGATATTCCTCATTCTGCAACTCTTGTCCAAATACATGCTCCTTCTTCTTCAACTATGTTCAGTTAGATCTACTTTCTGACTTGCTTCATTTGGTTTTGAAACTTCCAGATCTGTTTAGATCTGAGTCATTTCAGTCTTTTATGCTCTTTTTCCATACTCAATTCAATAGTATTTGCCTTGATCTAGTCTTTTTCTGACTTGATCCATCATTCTTCTTGTGTTTTGGTCATCTACAGGGAACCGTGCATATGCTATGTACAAGAAGCGGTGCCACCACCTGAGCAAAGTGGGAAGTACGCAGTGCCACTGCTTGTAACCTGTTGGCAAGAAGCGGTGCTGTGTTGGAAATGCTCTGTCAACACTTACGAAGCGCGGTGCTAGGTAGGCATCATTCCAAATCCTTTTTTCCTAATTTTTCTTTGAAAAAAAATTGGATTTTGTTGCTTTCAGTTCTGATTATCAGACTTGTGTTACTGAATATGATGCTTGTGGTCTGATAATTTTATGGTTTAAGATTGATTTGAGTGGAATTTCAAAAGTTTGATTAGGTCTTTTGATTGTTCATCCGCTTCTATGCTTGTTGGTTGTGTTTGCGAAAGGGTTACTTGTTTTCTGAAAAGCTCGGGGTGTTATTAAAATCTCTTTTTGTTTTTGTTACATAGAATAAAAGAAGAACAATAGATTAGTTTATAGGTTTCATTTATTATTTGCATAGTAAACTTCTTTTTCCTTCCTTTAAAAAAGAAATTTTTTGACTGAGACTAGGATATTATTATTGAGCATTGGACATTGGTTTTATGATTGGCTTTACAAGCTTTCAGGACCTTCATGATCTTTCATCTCTCATACATTTATAACTATCTCGATCAAAAAAAAAAAAAAATGGTAGTTATAAGTTATATTTGCTTATGTTTTGAGAAAATTGAAAAAATAGAGTGCATTTGCATATAGGTGTGCTTCTTGCTTTTCTTTTAGGAAAAGAGATTCTTCCCCTTCTCATTTGCTTTCAGAAAGAAGAAATTAGTTTGGAAAAGTGATTTCTTCTCTTTGATTTGATGTTCATGACTGTTGTGTGTAAGTAATTTTGGTTTTGAAACAAAAGGAAAACACTCTCTTTACCTCCCATAAGTAGGCATACTGAACGGTAAAGTGAACATTTTGCACTAGCATATTGCATGGTTTTACTTTTCTGTCAAAACATCATGCATTCACCTAACCCTAAAAGTTAAAATTAATGGTAGTTGTAGGTTAAAATTTACATAGTAACTTGAGTTATAGGTTATAGATGTGTTCAGGCATCGTTAAGCGTAGGAGCTATCGTTATTTGTCAGCATTACATTATGGGACTCACATGGTTCTTCCACGTATCATTGGTATATCGAATGAACTTTCACGTACCCTTGAGTTATATAGAAAGGTACTTCATGTACTCGATTGTATATCGAAAGGCCCCTTATGTACGATTATGCATTAGACAACACTACTACCGATTCGAGCTCCCACGTACCTTGAGTATATCGAGAGACCCCACTAGGGTACCTTATCCATTTGAGAAAATCCCTTTGGCCATATTGTTTGGAGCCATACACCAATAAAAACATTCAAGGAGATTACTACACACATACCCTCGAGGTATATCGCGAGTGGCTCCTTCTCAACAATACTAGTGAGAGACCTGACTTTTGAAATCCTCCTATCATTTTAAGTGTGCTTGTTTTGACCTATAGCTTGTGTAGGGAATTCGTTTTCATGTGTTTTCTAGATTTTCAGACTTTAGGTTAGTTAGGAACTATACAAACTGGCTAAGTTAAGATAGTCCAGAAGAGTACAGGGCTTGCCACCTGATTTTATTCCTGGTTCAGGAGAAAATCCCATGGAAGCTATCAACCAAGGAGCTGATACAACCTCTGAAGTGGGAGACAATGTAGTTGCAGAAAGTGGAGTACCATATTCTTCACACTCACCTCCCTTGGTACAACAACCTTCTCAGGAAAATACATCGTTCCATTCTCCCACAGAAGGTCATGTTGACGATACAACCCCTTTGGATTTTGGTCCCATCGCTCCATTTTGGGAGACACCTATAGGACAGGCCATTGCCTCATTTGGAACCCACATAAACTCTTTTGAAGATGAAGAAGAATGTAGTAAATACCATGCCTCCATTCTCCATGCACAGGAGATTGACAAGCAGATCGATGACCTATTAGGCTCGACACCAGCACATTCCACATCTCTTCCTGTGGGATATTGTTCACTGGTCAATTCTATGAGACCCATTGAACCGATTATATATCATCCAATAAAAACCCACAACCCAGGTTAGATTACCACCCCTATCACCTCTCATGTTATGTCTATACCTAATATTCCCCGGTCTTCTGCACATGAGATTCAATCTTCAATTCCCATTTTGTCTACACCTTCTAGTGCCGGGGGGCAACCCCCGGCATGACCTACATTATCTGACACCGTAATTGTTCCTAGTCAAGGAAAAAACTATAACATATAACCATCTATAGTTTATGTCCCTCCCACCCATACTAATGTGGCTGATCCCCCATCTAGTTCAGGTCAACCCTCTGAGGATCAACCTATAACCATTCAATCTTCTGGAGGTTATGGTTATCAAATACCTGTAGGTAATCATCCACCCAATCCTACAGGAAAGCCTTATGCTGGAATTCCATACCCTAGTAACAATTTTATGCAATGGGGGAAACCCAATCAGTCTTACATGCCAGCTATGGGGGGGATACCTATACATACTGCGGGAGGTGCCATAGGACCGCCTTATGGAGGTCCTCTCACTGGGGGGCCTAATGGCCCTGGAGGATCTGGAAATTTTCCACCTTATGGTCCTGGTGGCCCTAGTGGTCCTGGCGGACTTGGTGGCTTTCCTCCTTTTGGCCCTCCTCCTAGTGGTTCCAGTGGCTCTGGAGGTTTACCTCCCCCTGTTAGCCCTGGAGGGTCTGGTGGTCCACCTCCTGGTGGTCCTGGTGGTCTTGGTGGTTCTAGTGGTCCCGCTAGTCCTAGTGGCCCTAGTGGTCCTAGCAGTCCTAATCCCGGAAATCAACCCACTGTGGGTGGATCTTCCAGTAGTTCTTCATCACAGCAACCTATTTATTAGTCTACTTATGGTCCTATTGGTAGTTATATGCCATATCAATATTACCAGTATGTGCAGCCCAACCGACAGTTACCTTTCCTAGCAAATTTATACTTACCTGACTTGTCCAAGTTGATTAATGACACCGTTAGACACAATCCCTCGTGGCCACCCATTCCAGTAAAGTTATCATCGGATATTCTGAAATTCAATGGGAAGCAAGGAGACGATCCAAAGAACCATGTTATGACAATACATTTATGGTGTTATTCCAACTCCCTCATGGATGACTACATTTGATTACAACTCTTTCAGCGAACTTTGACCGGTACGACCACGAAGTGGTACACTGAACTCCCACAACATTCGTTTGTGGATTTTGGCTCATTGGAAACCGTGTTTTTTACGCACTTTCAGCTCCCTATTCGTTATGAAATGGGTACTGATCTTTTAACCTCTCTCGATAGAACACCTCCACCCACATATCTGATCATATTCATGAGTGGAGAAGGAAGAGAAGGCTTATTAAGGCCCATATTCCATATCGGTTACTAGCTGATTGGTTCACCAAATCCTTGTTTCCTCTTATTGCCTAAGATGTGGATATGGGTGGTGTCGTCACCGAAGAGTAGGCTATTAGTCGGGATCAGTAGCTAGACTTGGTTTATTCCTAGTATGGAACTCTTTATGACCTGATTCCTCAAGCTCCTCATCCCATCACTAATCCTGCCAAGCCACCAATAGAAGTACCTATTGATGGGATTATTGGTTCAATCCAGTCCACGTCCACAGTGAAACCTGCCAAGAAAACCCAACCCCCCCCCCTACTCCTTCGACTCCTAACGTTTCTGCTAAGGTCAATTCTATTCAAAGTACTCAAACCTTGGGGAATAAAAAGAAAGGTAGAAATCGAAATAAAAAACCTGGAAACCAACTGGATACTCCACGACCAATCAATGGTGATAACGATAAAGGGAAAAGAAAAGTGAAATACCCCTATCTCCTTTGCAACGGTGACCATTTTCCACAGGAGTTTCCTCATCGGGATGAAATATCCCAGCTTTTGAAGTCCAATCCTGCACCTGCAGTACTTACGGATCCTTTTCCCTCTCAACAATAGCTGATAGACCATAGGTCTAATTGGGGTAATTCTAGTTCATCAGAATAAATTCATATGATTTCCTCAGATACCATCCATCTACAAACTCAAAGTCAGAATTATGATAAACCTGCAGATAAAAATGAAGATCATTGGTCTTCAGGGAAAGCCCCTTCTACCAGTTCTCCTGAATCCTTGTCTACTGTCCCCTTGTATATCAAGAAGCCTACTCTCGACATGATTTTGCACCCACCTAAGAGTACTCTTTGGAAGGCAGTATTTAATCCCAATTCCCAAGCTGCTCAATTTTATAATGTGGTTGGATATCTCACTCAGGCACCTTGTGCAATGTCTACCCTAGAAGTGCTCCAAAGTTGCCCCACCTAGTGCAAAAACCTATTGAATGCATTAGGATCTTTAGACCTAGATAACACCAACTTGATTCATTTCAATGTTGAGAACTATAAGCCTAGGTTACCACATAAACTTGCTTTTCAAGTCATTACGAAAGTGGTTGGAAAGAAATTTTTTCAAACAATCCTAGATGAAGGAGCTTCGACTTCCATTTTGTCTCTGTCTTGTTGGAAATCCCTTAGATCTCCCGAGCTTGTGACATCACCTATGACCCTTAAGGCCTTTGACAGATGGGGTTTCCAACCCCATGGTCTCATATCAGCCCTCGCGATCGAGATGGGGGGAAAAACCATTTCCATCCAAGTAGAAGTGGTAGATTCCCCTTTAGATTACAATATCCTTCTAGGAAAAAATTGGTTCTATGCTGTGACTACTGTGGCTTCAACAGTATTCCAAACCGTCCAGTTTCCACATCTGGGGAACATGATTTATTACACCAGTAAGAATCTCCTAGATTCTGAAACTCATTATTCACATGTGGAAAATTTATCATTGCCCATGGTCATTGCTGTACAAAAGTTTCGTCATTACATTTTACTCCACACTACCACCGTATTGGTAGACCAGAACCCAATGTACTACATCCTGACTCGTTAGGTGCTTGGGGGAAAGTACTCCTGTTGGATTGTTATCCTTCAGGAGTTTGATCTAGAGTTTTCCAAGGCTACATCAAAGAAATCCTTGGTCTTTGCAGAGCTTATGTGTGATCTTCCCTGTGCTTCGACGGAATCTGAGCCCAGTGATTCATTTTTGGATGAATTTTGATTCCTGATAAGCACTACTAATCCTTGGTATGGAGATTTGCTGATATATCTCCAGATGCAACGTTTTTAGCCACATTTATCTCATGATGATCACCACCGTATCTGTCACCATGCGAAATACTATCTCATCTTGAATGATACTTTGTATAGAGGTGGGATTGACTCTATTCTTCAGTGATGCCTCACTCATGAGGAGGCTGAACATGTGTTGAATGATTGCCACTCTGGAGCATGTGGCGGTCATTTATATAGGATGGCTATAGCCTAGAAAATCCTTCGTGTTGGCTATTTCTGGCCTTCTATATTCAAATATTCTCATGAGGCTGTTAAGAAATGCCCACCTTGTCAAGACTTCTATCCTAAAAATCCCACCCATCCCGTTCCTCTCCACCCCATCATTGCTGTTGGCCCATTCACCAAATGGGGGATTGACTTCATGCATTGTAAGCCTACCTCAGCTGGGGGGCATGGTTACCTCATCGTAGCCATTGATTATTTCACTAAATGGGCTGAGGCCATGGCTACATATGCAGAAGATGGTAAGACTTTTGCTCTCTTCTTGTTAATTCATATCATAGCTAGATTTGGATTTCCATAGTCCATTGTTACTGATCACGGATCACATTTCCGTAATCAGATGATGGAGGAAATGAGTGCCAAGCTAGGGTTTCACCATGAAAACTCTACACCATATTATCCACAAGCTAATGGTTAGGTAGAGGCCATTAACAAAGTTTTAAAACTATGCTTCGTCGGATGGTTGGAGACCATAAATCCAACTGGCACCATGTTCTTTTCTCCACTCTTTGGGGTTATCAGACTTCTATGAAAACAACTACTAGTTTCACGCCGTTTCAACTTGTCTATGTACTTGAAGCCATCTTACTAATCCAATGTCAGATTCCATCTTTACAACTTTCCGTCGAACTTCTCCCAGACACTTCCATAGAGGAAGAAATATTTTTGTACTTAAGTAACCTTGACAAGACTCGTAGAGATGTTGCCTTGGCTATTGAGGCACATAAGAAATGTGTCAAGGTGTATTATTATAAATTATTCCAACCTCATGTTTTCAATGAGGGTGACCTAGTCTTGACGTATGACCAGAGATATGACAAACTAGGGAAGGGTAAGTTCAAGTCCATGTGGTACATACCTTTCGTTATTTCTAAGGTGTTAGAGAAAGGAGCTTATGAGCTTGTTGATTACAATGGAATCCATTTGGGGAAACCTCGTAATGGGTTGTACCTGAAAAGGAACTATGCCTAGGTTTTCTTGGATAGTATCTTGTATATGTGTATACTGATTTACTTTCAGTGTGTTTTTAGTATTTTCAAGATGGTTTTGAGTTTTGGTGTCCACATCTATTTATACCATGTTTTGGTCATGCAGATGGATTTCTACGGCTTCGCTTATGGTGATTTCCACCACACCTTGAATCTCGCCTCGGCTGCTTGGGTACTCTATTCCCAAGCTGAAGATTTGGTCAGTTCAGGAGCGGTTTGTATAGGTGCCGCTACTAATAACATCACCAAGTATGAAGCAGTCATCGGTCTTCTGACTGAAGCTGCCTCCCAGGATGTTCATGATCTAGTAGTCTTGATGGACTCTCTGCTTTTGGTTCACCATTTGAATCACATCTACACCATCAGGAACCCGATACTCCTCCGCCTCTTCTGGAGAGTGCGTATGTTAGAAAGATCATTCGAAACTATTACGTATAGGAATATCCTTAGGGAACATAATGTAATCACTCACTCATTGGCTAACTACATCCTAGACTGGCATATTTCCCATTCATGACAGTAAATCAAACATGGTCCATTGTAAATA